>JAPMOB010236967.1:0-52007 GCA_029875015.1 Lepomis gibbosus
ATATATATATATATATATTCTAAATTGCTAACTTGCAACAGCAAATTCATTTAGAGAGAAAAAATGACACCGACTTAAAGCACGAGCCAGGTGCTGTTACTTTATTAACCTTTCCCTAATTATAACCAAATTGTTTTGTAGCCTAAACCAAACCACACCCATCCTCTACTCCAGCCACCTCCCTACAACTCGCGTACAGTAACATAGCACTTATTTGACTGGACATAGACCTAACAAAATAGTGCTTTATAAATGTAATTTTTAGACCTTTGCAGCGTTCCAAGATCAGGTAATACCGAAATGCCCAGATGATGGTCATTGAAATTGTGCTTTAGTGGTGCCTTTTCTCCTACTCTTAAACTAAATCATAATAAATCAAATTGTCACAAACCAATTGAGGCTTATAAACCAATTTGGGGATCTGGGACAGGGGCAGTTTTCCATTTTGCTCAGTCAATAATCCAGACGTTTTTAGCAGTATGTATATATCTGCGAAACCTTTAAACTTGACCAGCTCGAATTTTGTATTTTTATTTTTTAACTTTGAATTTTTTATTTGTATTTTTGAATTTTGAATTTAGTATTTGTGTTTTCTATTTTTTGGGGCATTTAAGATGTATTGTGGAACGATGAGATGTAACAAAGGTCTCCTGGCCAGGCTTGCACTGGGGACACACTCTAAACCCCTGCGGATATTTTAATCCCTGAAATACGTGAGCACCTCCAACTTGACCTTGAAATTAAACAAATTTAGGAACATAAATTAACGGGGAAAAATGTTCTGTTAATGAACTATACATCTTTTACATTTTGTGTTTGTTAAATACATTTTTGTTAAAAATGATAAAATGAGAAACTTGGCCGCAGGACATTAATTGGATTAAACCAAATTGTTTGCAAAAATTCATTCTTAGAAATTAATAAAGCAATCTTTAATTAAAAATGCGTTTTCAGAGGATGTCAGCGAAGGGGTTTCTTTAGGTGTTCTGGTAGATTGCTTGGTTAAGCACAGAGTAGTGACGCAGCATACTGGGTTTGAAAAAAAAAGCTTTTCTCTAAGCATGTTGATCCATTGGTGCGTAGAGCATTGTTGGTAGGTCAAGGACTGAGATATCTGTGCATCCCAGATACTGTGTCCGCTACACAACATGACAGAAATGTACCACGAGTTAACAAAAACTGTAGTAATGCAGAGAGATGTCGGCTGTGTGATCTGGCTTAGCAAATCATTGTTCAAGAGACGGCACAGTTCAGTGATCAAGGCTCTATCCAGGTGGAAATGATGGATGTGCAGGACGTCGGTTAAACTCAGCTCATTTAAAACATTTCCTGACACCCTCTGTTCGCCACGGTAGCGCTGTCTCCTTTGATGATCCTTTTGTAAACATGAATACATTAGATGCAGGACCTCTCTTCTTTTCTTAGATACCTTTAAATTAAATTTTCCTGACCCAACAAATTGTGTTCTCCTGGTATATTTGGAGTTAATTAGTGTGCAAATTTCACTCGAGGTATTGCATTGCTTCAGGTGATGTATGAAGCGTACAAATGGACCCAAGTAAGCATCCAAGTCCACACACTTAAGTTGAAGCTGGACGTGTCTTACATATTCATCAATCCAAGGGCAAAGCTTTACAGGAGGCCACTTATTCCCATTTGCAAATTGCAGGGTTGGAATTAGCACAGTGGGGCATGTTTTTTAACTGGAGCTGAATAGGGCCCAGTATTAGAAACATCCAGTCACAGGACTTGGGGTAATTATAAAAGTTAAAGGAACATACAGTACAGTAGTTGAGAACTGTTGGAGTTCAGCCCGGCCAGGATAAAAACCCAACAGTCAGTTACTGCATTAGAGCGAATCACTAAAGCTTGCCTCTCAAATCCCTCACCCAGGAATTGGCAGGAGCCTCCTAATAAGTGTTCGCTTTCTGAACAAAAGGTTGGAAAGATATAGGTGAGGTGCAGAACTGAACTGGTTGTATTTGGAGTTTTTTTTTACCTCCTGCTAGCTAATTGATGACCTAGATAGTTGAGAGTCGACAGCTGTATAACTCACTGTTAAAGGAAAACATGAGGAAGGTGAGAAAAGTATTGCTCCCCTTTTGTCTCCCTGACCAGCTCCAGCTGCCGGTGGAATTATGTGTAAAGGTTGCAGGACTTAGATGGGCGTCTGCGCACAGCATGGTAATGCATAACGTTTGGGTTTTTATGGGTGAAATAGCGGTGACCTTGTGAAGTAATCCAGGAAGCCTTTGATAGACGGTGACATGCCAGAGGTGGTCAAGTTCAGTGTTAGCTCAGACCAGCACATTATGAAAATGTAATGTTATGTTCAAACATTCAGGAACATGCAGTTCAACCGATTCGGGCAATGCTTTGAACTTTTATCAGTAAAGTTCTGATTTCAAAAAAGGAGACGCCATGGGCAATCTGACCTAAATACTGTCACGTGACTATCGTAATGATTATTTTATGCTTTTTTATCAGATTAGTGCATGATATTTCCTTCCTCATGTTGACTCACTTCTGATTTGTTTGTACTAATCAATTAACAGTCTGTGCAGGTTAAGATTTTGGGCCTGTAGACAGCACTTTGAGGCTAATTAGGGGTTTGAACTACTGCTGTTGATTGCCTGTTGCATCTATTCTCAGTTTAAAGGGGCACTTCAATCTTATTATTTTTTTATTTCGAAGAAATTGTACTAGTCAAGAAGAGTAGTGCACTGCCTTGTGAAAACAGCTGTAAAAGTGTGTACAAGTATGTCTTCTATAGCTCTGTAGGGAGCTTTAGAGAAGTGTATAGGAACTTGACCTAGGGACTAATACTCAGGATATCTTGGCTTCTGCTGTATCTGTTTTGACATTTTCTTCGTCTGTGACCCTCTAATACTATTGGATTGTGTTTATCGAAAACACCAGTCAATTAAGGTTAGTATGGGCACGCTGGTGGCCAAGTCCATGAACTGTAACGTTCCTGATTCTGACTAGGAACCTTTGTTGCTATTCACCCTTTCTCTCTCCTTGTTTTCTTTCATCTCTATATTGTCTGTACTGTCTCCTGTCTAATAAAGCCATACAACGGCCGAAGAATGCTTTTAAAATTAAAGTTAGGTTTCAGATTTCATACAGATAATAAAATATAGGTAATTTGATAAATTAGGCTTATAGTACTTGCCCTAGTCTCTTAATTATTACTACTGTAAAAGGGCATCATTTACCCTGGGGATGGGGTGTGGAGTGTTTTGTCCAACCCGTTCTCACTCAGTGTGTGGCGTATGGTTTGAGTTCTGACAGGTTGACCCCCCTCCCCTTCAACCTCTGCAGTAAAGCTGGCGGCGTTCATACATCTATTCCCCAAAGGCAACCTCTGGATATGACTTCTTTGGTCGACCATGGCGAGGCCTGTACTCAGTGGAGCCTGTCCTGTTGAACCGCTGTATGGTCTTGGCCACCGTACTGCAGCTCAATTTCAGGGTCTTGGCAATCTTCTATAGCCTAGGCCATCTTTCTGTAGAGCAACCATTCTTTTTTTCAGATCCTCAGAGTTCTTTGCCATGAGGTGCCATGTTGAACTTCCAGTGACCAGAATAAGGTAGTGTGAGAGGTAGTGTGAGAGTAATAACACCAAATTTAACACACCTGCTCCCCATTCACACCTGAGACCTTGTAACACTAAGGAGTCACATGACACCGGGGAGGCAAAATGACTTTTTGGACATTTTCACTTAGGGGTGTACTCACTTTTGTTGCCAGCGGTTTAGACATTAATGGCTGGTTACCACATCAGAATTGTATTTTTCTTATGTCACCATCATTATGAAAAACATGAAAACCAATTTAATGAAAATGTGTTATTTCCAAGAGTTGATATTTTTGGGGGGGATGAAGAAACTTAATTGTGTCCTTCCTACCTCTGAAACCAAAAATTTAAATTTAATACAAATTTTTTACGATAAGATTTTCAGACACAGAGTCAAGCAGAGAGCATCTTCATGCCATATGAAACCATAACCCGTGAAGAGATGACACAGTGGACCTGTGATAACACTTCTCAGTAATGGACACACGGACAGGGAAAACTGCTGACAGGTTTTCATCAGCTTCAGTCGCTGCTTGAGCCACGTGTGACTGACGTAAGAAATGGCTTTGCTCTTTATCTCAAACACACAGATTCTGATTGATCCGCGCTCTCGCTCTTTGTTGCAGTTTAACTTTGTCGGCAAACTCCTCGGGCCACGCGGGAACTCGTTAAAGAGACTACAGGAGGACACTCTCACAAAGATGTCAATTCTCGGAAAAGGATCCATGAGAGACAAAGAAAAGGTAACACTCCACTTTTTCCCCCCTTGTCCCTTTGCTCCTTTCACTCTTCCACCTCCATATCATTTTATCTTGGTGTGCTGCAGTAAGTCTTTCGCACAGTTTGAAGTGAAGGTGGGGTGGACCTACCTTTAAATATAAGAAAGAGGAACTTTGTAGTAGGTCCAATGAAACTCCATCTAAAATTAGGATTTTCTGACACACTAAAGTAATGACATGGTGTGACTATATTTTCAAGAAGAAACAGCTGATTTAAAGTTAGGTGTGCAGCACCTTGTCACATTAATCTACAGTTAGTCAGGTTATAAGAGAGCCACCTTCATGACATTGAAAACTCCTCAGACTTAACATACGTTGCTAACCAGTCTTGCTTTGTAGTACACCCCTCAGATCACCACAGAAACTACATGTGATTGACAGCTCATGGGTCACGTAGACGGCATACAGTGAAAAACAGCTTTGTTTTGAAAACACATTTCAAAGGTTTATGGAAATGGAAATGATCTTGGATATCATCAAACACATCGGACATCTTTTAAAGCCTGCTCTCTCATAGTAAACAAAATACACACTCAACCAAATCAAGTTCAGACTGCACACGGGACAACACTCCATCTAGATCTATGGCTTTGTTTTCCTTTTGTCCACAGGATAAGAAAAATGCCATTTATAATGATTCGTACATAAATGGAAACTTTGTGTTCATAAAGGGTGGATTTCATGAAAATACTTCTGACACTATCCAGTTAAGCTTCATCCATGTTCATGTCGCTACATAAACAGAGGATATAAATAGCTCTAACAGCTACTCTTTAGCAGCAGAACTGATTGCAGACTGGACTGGTTAACAGAGAATAAATCGACTTCGCTTGGCTCGTCTGCGTCTCTCCACTCTGTCAGGGGTGATTTGTTGGCGGCGATGATTCTCGCTATCATACAGCACATTCTTTTTGATTACTGTGATCAATAGTCTTTGATGGTCGACTCCTCTCGAGTACCTAGAGAAAAGATATGTCATGAAGATGTGCTGACCTCAGCAGCCTTTACCTGTCTGCACAAGCCCTCCGCTGGATTTATGACTGACAGCTTTCTGTCGGGGACGTTCTTTTTTTAGGCGTGGGGGGGGGGGTTACACCTTCGCCACAAACTACTACTTTACCTTCAGCTGGTTGCTGACTTTCTCTTTTCAGCTGCACACCATGTGGGATTGTAGTTTTCAGCACCTGAAATTCCTTGTGTAGGTCAGGGAGCTGGGCTACTGCAGAGCAAAAAGAGGGGTCGACTTTCAACACTTTGTCAAGTCGACTGAAAACAAAGCTGTCTCGCTGTTACAGAAGCACCGAGTGAGGCACTGTCGTTTTTAAGGACATGGCTCTATTTATATTGATAAAATACATATTGTGCTGTATTTCTGGGTTGCACCTGGCAGACTGGAAAGGAGATTATGTACAATTTTCACCCTTGGGAAGACATTAGATTGAAATGTAATTGTACTCTTCCTACTCAGAAAATACAGTATATTAGATGTGTTGGAGGAGGAAACTGTACAATGTTCAGTTCATTCCCTTTTAAGCTCTTACATGTGGCTGAGACACTGCACCAGCCGTGATAATTGCTCAAATATTTGCTGCTGCGAGACCTTGATCCTGTGTTGACAAGAATGTGAGTGCAGAGAGGTTGAAAGGCACTGAACTGTCGGAGTCAGAGTCTCCCCGCCTGGTTATGGCACCTCGGTTGTCCTGCCGCTGTCAGAGCAGGATGATGTAAAGGCTTCTGTGTTCTGCGCCCCTTCTCGTTAGCGCCTTGATTAACTCATCCATTTTCCTCCCTGGGACTTGCACTCCCTCTTAAATTTTCCTTATAGACAAAACAATCACATTGTCTTTGTTTCGCTTTTGGTAAGTCCTGCGTTGGGTTTAATTGTTGAGCTGCTGCGGACAAATACCTTCATTGTCTGCAGGACTGGTCTGTATGTGTAAGACCTGTCCTACACAAAAACAATGAATGCTTGCAATGTGTGTGCTTGCAAAGAATTTGCAAATCCATTGTCAATTCAAATCACTTTAACAAGCATGTGAATTATGGCAGATACAATTCAGGGTGATAGTAAGCAAAACAAATTTAATATTTACTTAGCTTACTTAGCTTAGGCTATGCTGCTTCTGCTGATCATACAGTAGCTGTTCAATCTTAATCTAAAAAGCATTGTTTTATTCTGTTTTCATTGTCTTTGTCTTAATCTCTGACATTGCTCTGTTCCTTCACCTTCAGCAAACGCAGCCAACTCTGGTGATGGGATCCTTTCTTGGGACTGTGTTCTCCTGTCAAAAAGATAAATTTATATAGTAGCATTTAACCTTTGTTACCTGAAACTGAGTAGTTTGTTGTGAATATTGGAATGTATAAAATGTTAAGACGTTGCAATTCTGTGGGGCTCTGCAAGTGGTTTGATACGGTGCTTTGGATGAAGATGATTACCAAATGGCAATTTTATGGCAGGTAGTCAAGTAAATGTATTTATGACAGATTTTGAAAAAGCAAATGTTGACCAAAGTGTTTTTACAATGAAGACAAATAAAATCTGATAAATGTGATAAAATGTATGTATTAAAAAAATAATTGATAATTATTTATTAATTACACATACAAGTAAAAAAAATACAATGGGCATATTTTGTAGAAAGAAAAGAAAGAAAATTACAATTACAATTAGTCCTTATAACAATATTAAGGGGTAGAGTTCATTGCAGACCAGTTAAACCAGTTTAGATAATCCTAAATAATAAGGCTGGCATGATTCAATAGTTTTATTGTTGTCAACACTATTTGCCTTCCTTAATTCTTCCTGACTTCCCTATCCTTCCCTATCGAGCCTGTTTGCCCTTACTAAAGACAAATACAAACAGTTAAAACATTTATCAGTCATTTCCTAATACAGGTTGGCCACTGTATTTTTAGCAAAAATAACTCAAACAGGGGGGAAGAGCGCATTTGTTAGGGGCATTTTCAGACTTGGGTTAATACACATACAGTATGGTGAGCTAGTGGTTATTTATGGCACCAGGATGTGTGGACTGAAAATATTGCCCATGTTCATGGTAACACATCATCCTATAAAATGGCTCATTGATAGCAGACATATATTTTGGACAACAACGGAGCTTAATGGCACAGAAAAATCATTTTTATCAGTCTGTGGAAACACACACAATACTTTACTTTGGATCAATTCAATGTCAGTTTTGGTCTTTTCATGGCATATGAGAAATAAAGAATGTTATCGGTCTTATCTTTAAGACATGGTATTTTAAAAATATCAGCATATGGAGAATATTTAATCATGAACAATGTAGGTATCTATGACTCGATCATCGTTGGATTTGAGCTGGTTATTGAATGAAAAGCAGTGATTATTAGGTGGAATAGAAGCTGAAGAGATTCATGATAAAATAATCTTTAAATCAATTCTCTAACCAGTAGTGGGAGGCCAGTAAAGGGCAGACATGTTGTGGTCCTCTTGTTAATGGTGAGGATCATTGCTGTTGCAAGCTAGATACATTTCTCCAGAATATATATCTGAGTACATGTTTGCATTGCCTTATTAAAGAGGAAATGTGGCCTTTGTGTTTATAAGCACCTTTGAATGTCAGAAGTGTAAATGAACAAGGAACTAGATGGCTGTATTACACACAGTAGGATGTGACACCAGTCCTTGAGACAGAATAATAGAATTTGCCTCCATTTTCCAGTACCCGACCTGTCTTTAATTATATCTGAATGTGAATGATCAGAGCTTGACATTATTCTTTACCTTTAAGCTCCTTCTGCAGGAGCCCCTGTGTCCACAGCGGTGTGGCCTTCTGTTTCCAGGGTGAACGGCTTTTCATAAGCAGATTTACAGAGAAAAAAAAGGAAACAGGAGAAAGATGCTGACAATAGATGTGAGAAACACACAGCTCTAATCTCCGGCCATGGGCTGCTTAGCTGCTATAGGACTCTGCTGGTTCAGGGATGCTTCTTATCAGCGCTGGGAGAGGGGCCCCCATGTTTGAAAACTGCTATTATATCTACAATATATGATGCAGTCACACATTTAGATTGGTTTAATTCCAAATGAGATATCCACTAGATATATCATTGACACTGTGTATGCGTTACATAGACTGCATAGATGGATGGAGTAAGAGAATGAATGCTTTTTAAAGATGATGTCCTCAGATGACATGCGCTAACATTGAACTGAATCATCAGTTTTTTGGCTGATGATAGTTGAAGCACATGATAATAATTGTTTTTCATATCTTTTTTTTTCATGCAAATATACCAAGGAACACATGAAAGGGAAGAGGAGCGACAGATCTGCAAACAGTCGTCTCTTTCTAACACCCTGCTTACATTCCCTTCTCGACACCGGCAGCTCCGTCAGCGCTGGGGCTATGCGCAAAAGAGCCCTCTGCTCGTAAAGCACAGATTTATGGGGGAAATTAACATATCATTAACATACCACAGGCAGTCTTAAAAGAAGGTTATTTATAATTAGGTGACATCAGAGACACTGGCTTGCATGATGCTGGAGAGGGAGAAGGGGAAGAGGAAGTTGCCGCCATTGGAAAGGCCCCGGAGTAGACTTTTTCTTTTTTTGTTGAAAAGAAGAAACTGGGACGCAAAACCTGTTGTTTCCTTTGTGGGATGTGGTGGGAGACAATTGGGGTTTTTGCTGTCCTATTTCTCATCAATAACTTTGTACTGGCCTGCTTTTGTCGGGGCTCAGTGGCCTGTGCTGCCCCCTCACTGTTTACACGGTATATTTTTCAGTTTTCAGCAGTCTATTTGAACTGTGCTTCTGCAGACAGAGGTGGAGAGAGGAGCGCGTTACATCTGCTCTACTTTCAGGGGTTAGAGTATACAATGACTGAACAACAAATACATACCCTAATAGGTCTTCACTTATACCTACACCTGTTTAAAGCTAAAATCTGAGTCTACATGTTGACATCCTCTGTGGTGCCAGTAGGTGACTGGCTTAATGTCGGAACTCCGGCAAAGACAGTGGAGATGTTGAAACTTGGTATTTTGCTCCAGTTAGTGAAGTGAGACACAACTGAGTTTATGTCATTGTTGAGTGCAATTCATGAAAAGAAAGATGTCATGTGAAATGTAAGTCTGGTGCAGCAGTTGTTTTGAACAGACTTTATTGGCAGTGTCAGTCACAACATGTCTGACCTGACAAGCTGATGGACATCTTGCGATCGACATGACATGTTTCGTGAAACTCCACCATACAGATGGACGGATCAATGTATTCATACAGTATTTGAAAATATGGACACGTTGGAGCATCTCTGAAAACTATGTTCATATATAGTTAATTAGGAGTGGCAGTGGTGTTACCACCTCTCTGATTACATTTTTAGCCACGCTAGCAGTGTCAGTGAGTTTGTTCACTTTGGTCCAGACTGAAATAAAATAGAAAATATTGGATGGGTTGTCATTTTAACATTTTAACAGACATTTGTAGTCCCCAGAGGATGTACCCCAAAAGCTATTTATAAAATCCCATGACTTTTTCTCAAGCATCCCCTTGAGGTCAACTATTGGATGGCCTGCCAAGATGTTTTCTTCTGACCTTCATGTTCCCCACAGGATGAATTGTAATATTGTGTTATCTTTTCACATAGTACCATCATCGGGCCAAAGTTTGTCCAATACCTGATAAATGTGATGCTTTCCATCAGCATCAGTTGAACATGCTGTCAGGAGGTCGCTATATAGTCATTACGTTTCATCTTCTAAGGAACATTAATAAAAGTACCAAAATTTGATACAATTTGTTATGCTGGTGATCCAAATGTACAGGTCAGGGATCACCGAAGGAATAAGGACAAATCCTCCGGGCACTGTGGATATCTAGACCAAATTCTGTGGCAATCCATCTGATAGTTGTTGAGATACTTCAGTTTGCACCAAAGTGAACCGAAACATACTTAGTAAAATAAATGAGTAGTGTATAAACAGCTTTGTAGGAGACAGAGTTACATGGATACCATCTTGAAGTATTTGCTCTTTTTTTAAGGTAATAATCCTTTAGACGCTTACTTGAATTAGTCTCTTGGGTGCAGTGTGCTCACTGCTGTGTGTCCGACACTATGAGCTTTCTTTCTTTAGACTTTCTGTTAATGAAGATGACTGCTCTTCTACTGCTGTAGATCATTAAATAATATTTGTCATTTGGTGAAAAAATGCTCTGTCTGGACTCAGTGATATGATTTTGCAGACACGATTAAAAATACATTATCATATCACACAAAAACTAAGTGACAGATAATGGACCACCACATTTTAAACAAGCCTTTCACTTTTTTACTGAGCTACTCTTGACACGCACTCTTAATCCATACACAAACTACTCTTTATCCACATTAATGATTTTTAATAATGGTCGATCCTTTTACATAAAGCAGCATGTTGATAAAAATGCATTTTAAAAAAAAGCTACAGCGATCACAGATGAGATAAAATGCAGCGAGCATGGTAGATTATGATGAAGTGTATGAGAGCACATACTTTATCTGTACATTTGTTATGAAAACAGGCAGCTGTGTGAGGACAGAAGCAATCAGTTAAAAATGACAGCCGCAGTTGAAAGCATTGTAAGGAGTGCCTGCTTGCAGACATACAAGTTTACAAGAACCCACATAAATATGTGTCTTTTCGTACTTCTGCAGCGCAAAAACATCAAACTACATTATGTAACAGTTACGGAAAAGCTCCCCGCAGTAAATCTTTGCTGAAGATAAATGTTCCTGGCTGTGACAGCTAACTCGCGCTCATTCTCTAGTCAGAGAATATGTATGATACCAAACTGTCCTTTTGTACTAACAGGAAGAAGAGCTACGGCAGAGCGGCGAGGCGAAATATCACCACCTGAACGAAGACCTGCACGTCCTCATCGAGGTGTTCGCCCCGCCAGCTGAGGCCTACGCCAGGATGGGTCACGCTCTGGAGGAGATCAAGAAGTTTCTCATACCAGTATGTTCCCTTCGCTCGACACACACGCACACTCTCCTCTGGCTTTCCTTTTCCTCCACCTGAATCTCTTGTCCGCTGCTCTTTGGCCCCAGCCAACTCATTTCCAGCCTGTCCACAGTGAAGCGTGTGAGTAACAGCAGAGACAGCTGCTGTTTCACTCACACTCTTTGTCAGTTACGTGCACTGTAATTCAGCCAGTGCCGTCGGAGTGTGCGTGGAAAGCTTCAGATTCAGTGTGTGTGATCGAGGGTGGGAAGTCGCTGGTATAACAGAAATGAAAGAGCGCAAGAGGGATTCTCTGCACGGGCCAATCCCGCCTTGGCAGCAGCATGAAGCATGGGGCTTATTTACTCTTCCTCCATTCATTATGGATGATCTCTCCAATGCTCAGAGCTATGATGATTTACATCTCACCATTAATTATGAGCAGACCTCTCCCCAAACCCCAAACCCCTTGCCCGTTACCTCTGCCCACTGTTGCCATAAAAAGTATGAGCGGACACATGACAATCATATTATTGTTTTATGATTAAAGACCTATTTCCATGTTAATTATGTGTTTTAATTTACCGGCAAAAAAAAACTGTGGGAAAAGATAAAGGCAAATGGGGACCGGAGGATTTATCAGCAGGAGATCTGAAATGTTTTGCTGCCTCAGGAACAGCGGTCACGGCAGTACTGTAAAGTACATTAATTAGATATTCCCGGGGCTGTAGCCCTGGAGATAAAGGACAGAATTTAATACTGTGTAATTGAAAGCGAGTCTATTGCTGTCTGTGTGTGTGTGTGCGTTAACATGCAGCCTCTCTGTGTGCAGGATTACAATGATGAGATCAGACAGGCCCAGCTGCAGGAGCTCACATACCTGAACGGCGGCTCGGAGGATGCCAAGGTACCATCGGTGAGGGGCAAGTCAGCCGCCCGTGGCAGAGGGACACCTGTTCCAGGGCCTCCCAGGTAACCTGCTTCCAAGTGTGCGCTTGTGTGTGAATTCGTGTGTGCAAGTTGTTGTGTATACGTGCACTTTAGTTCAGCTGGGGAATGGGTATTATTTACAGTTAAGGAGCTACTGGGAAGGCAGCTTTTTTTTTTTTTTTTGCAAATGGATGTGTACAGGATCCTGTTGCATTTTCAGAGTTAATGGTGTCATTTAGAGTTACAGCACTTTTAGGATTGCCTCTGTCTGGTACAATAATACCAATATATTTTGTTGCTGTTTTTCAAATATCAGACAGGGATGTCATCAAAGAGTTTGCTATGTTTTTTAGGCCTTATATATCCATTCTTTCTCCATTTGTCTGTTTGTGTCAGAGAGACTGGTTGTATGTTCAAATGCCTAAACAATTTGGGCCTGCTAAACTGGATTTGCTAAATGTGTCTGTGCACATTAGTATACACAAGCCACTGTAACCAGTGATGGGATGGTCGAGGAGGGGGAGATGGTGTTGATACAGCAGATGTTTGACTAGAATACTGAGATAAATGCATTAAAATAATCAAATTAATAAAAAAAAACAGAAAAACAGAAGAGTGGCAGTAGTGTAGTGAGTTAATAACACAATCATTGTTCAGTGTTAAGTTTAATTAACTCAAGCCACAGCTCCCTGCTCCCTGGTCATTTAATACAAAATAATTATGTTGATTAATAATTACTGTTGTACTTTCTAAAATAGAAAGTAAATAGTTATGTGTTTCTTTTATTTATGGATCTGTTTTATTTGTTTGTATTTCCAGACAACTGACGAACAGTGTTGTTCTTTAAATTGCTTTGCTTATTAGGCTCTTCAAATTTTTGTAAAATAAAGGTAAAGTCCCTAATGTTCCTTTTTTCCATCACCACATCCTCTAATCTGTCTGTGCTATTTTTTCGCCTGGTTTGAAATGACATGCAAACAGTGGCTCCAACCTGGTGCACCTGTTTGGTAAATACACCCCATGTTTTTGGGGCACATTGTGTCAAATGAGCAGCTAAAAAATAGGTCTGATAACTCTAGCCCTCTATGTTCACATTTTCCTGACTTATTGTGTTTGGGCAAATAATTCCTGTCTTTTGTCAGAATAAAAAGTGAAAGTGGCGTGAGGTTACAGCGCAACAAAATCTCTTGGAATAGGAGGTTACATGTTTGGATCTACAAAGTGTCTGACTTTGACAATGGAGACTGCAGTTTTTGGCCCATCACGTCTCAGCCGATTATGCTGGTTTCTTTTAACCATGTCCGCTATCTTACCCCAAATCCAAATACTTTGTTTGCCGTAACAAACCTTAGCTACAGAAGTAGCTGATCAAAAAACAATCAAAATTATCTTTTTGGAAGGCATTGACCAACAACCTATTTTAAATCTTGTTGGTGTTAGCTGACTGGCAGGTATCAGTGTGGCGTAATGAACGGGTACATACTGATATAAAATTATTCCAACAGGACATAGTGCAATAAAACTTAGAACAAGCCAAGCAAAAGCTTCTTGCTCAGTGTGATGGGTTATCTGTCTCTGTGGAAGTTATTTCTCATATTTTACAAGAATGAATGGCAGCAAATAGCTTCTTCTGAAGGCAGAAAAATGAGCCCTGGTATGTCTAACTATGCTGACTGTGTGCAGACATCAGCAGGACTCTACAAAGAGGAGGCAGAAACCATAGATGATTGGCATAAAACTACAGACCAAAGCACTGTTGTTATCCTTTAAAGTTGCACTGTGCAACTTTGCACATAGCTGGGTATTTACTGAACCTGCCAGGTTGTTTTCTGCGCACCAAAAGAAACCAAATGGACAAGAGAGGCAAAGCATCTATTGCTGGTGGGTCCCAGGTTCCTCCAGACAGACCTGTCAATAAAGCTTAGAGAAAGTTCAGTCAGAAGGACTATTTCACTCTTTATCCCCCTTTGATCATTACTTCCCAGCCACACCTTTTGGCTTCTAACCATTCATATATTTTACCCCTTCCTTATAACCCTGCACCATATACCCACATGGGAGCTAATTGTCCTGTTGTTTTATGGTGTTGCGCCTTTCTTGTGCACAAACTGTGCACAGTGGCCAGGTAGATAAAGTTAGTAACACTGGACTACATGTTTTATAGTTTCCTGTGAAATCCTCATGTGCAGGTAGGCAGTTTGAATCCAGCTCCTAACAATGAGTCCTATTATAGTCCTGGTAATTACACAATGTAAATACATTTAATAGTTGTTGCAGATACCATAAATAGTATCATAAATAGGTTTGAATTTCATGAAAATTTTAAGGGTTTTAACTTTTTCAACAGCCGCATTGATTATACTGTAGTTTGTTACAGAACACTAAATTATTTTGGAATCCGGTTGTCAGCATTTGTCACAAATATCCCATACTGTACTTCCTACGTATAATCTCAGTCAGGATGTGTCAAGGGAATACCTATTGCAATCTACAAAATTGGACATTGACAAGTGGGGTTTATGACAATAAACAGTCTAATCTACATTTAATCATTAGCACCTGATGCCATTAAACATCCTGATTAAAAACGTTTTAAAACAATTTCATTTGGGCAAATATGGATCGTTTGAGGTTAGGGCAGCCTCTCCTCCTTGTGATTTAGGCTGATACTCTGTACATTTGGTGGATATATTTAGTGTTTGTTGAATGTTATGCAATATTTTAGCTGTGACTTATATTCATATGCTCTGAAACAGGTCAGACTGGCCATTAATTGAGCAAGTACCTTCAATAGAAATCAGAATTAATAGTAAATAGTGTCTAGTAATAAACGGTGATGCAATGTTTGGTGTCCATAAACATTAGCAGAGCAAATTTGCATAAAAACATTTAAACGCAAATGATCTCCAGTAGATGCTTTCTGATAGATACTATCCCTGTGAACCCACGCTAATTCCAGCTCCTATGAGACCTCACAAGATTACAAATAAAAATATTCATGGCCATTAGAAGACTTCAACGCTCTCTGTGTCAGTGCTGTGCTTTAAAAGTGAGGAAAAAAGAGAGAAAAAGCGAGTTGTGTTGTTTGTTCTTTGTGTTTATCAAAGAAAATACACTTCTTTCATCAGATTTTGAGATAAACAAGGTCACCGAGATGGGTTGTTTGTATTGCTCTGAGTCAGAATATAATTGGCCGTGTTTTAAATCACACTGTAATTAGAATTTACCATGGCTAATTTGAATGTGATAAGACAGGAGTCCCACAGGCTCTTGTGCAGGAAGTCGCATGTAGTTTCTTCATATTCACACTCACGTGTGATTACTTTTTATCAGTACCACTGCTCTGGATCGAGACTTTGTAAGTGTCAAATATTCCTCTTTGCAGTGACTTTGACTGAAGCTGTTGCTGGAATAGAAGTCCTGCTCTTAAAGGGGAATCACTATAAAGTTAAAATGGAAAGCATTGAAAGAAAAATGACCCAGAGAGCAACCTTGGTGGTTTTCTGCTGCTGCTTCAGATCAGTTAGCTGCTTTTAAAAGAAAGCTCGGTGTGAAAAGCTCAAGCAACATGTTACCAAACCACAAGGTCAGAGTGCCTTTGATTCCCGACAAAGCAGCTTGACTTTTTTTCCATCTTGATTACAGTGCAGGTTAGACTCTGGGTTCTATGTATATTCATCTAGATGACTGTACAGATCAGTATCTCACAGTAGCTATTTTGCAGCAGAGCTTGATAAGAGTCGTGCTTGCTTACCTAAATAATAAAGTTAAAATCCAAAACTTGCATTATAAATATCTATTAGATGAATGGTAATGGTTTTTTGCCACATACTTAGAGTCCTAATGCAGTGCTTTGATGCTTTATTTCAAGACTGAATATTTCAAAATCAACAAACGCACATGGAAACATCCATCGCTGAACAGGCAGAAACACCAGTTCTTTTTATCTGCATTTTCCTCAATAGACAGAAAAGCAATTCAGCCGCAAGACATGCTGTGTTTTGAGTAATGGACATGACTCACTTTTTCTGGACTGGAGGAACTTGCCCTCCACCCTCGCTGTTCCTCTGTCTCCACCCACACATATAACCTCCCGCGGAATGTATCAAATTCATCGCTACGGTTGTACCAAGTCATTCTGGCCGATGTAGGAAATCATTAGCAAGAGTGGAAGTAGACGAGGCAGATAGACTCCAGGCATAATAAACACCTCATCATAAAGAACTGGAACTCAGTGGACATCCCATTTTGGTGATATATAATACTATCCTTGTAAGAGTATCTTTACATCCTTAAAGATCACATGATCATGTTTTGCTGAAAGGGGATATACTGTATGTTATCTGATCCATCCCAGCTGTGCACACATATTCATTTCCCTCTCCAATAATTCACAGAATGTATCAAATTGGCGGATGTTTCTGTCTTGTGTCAGGAGTCGAGGAGGAGTTCCTCCCCTGCATGCAGCGGTCCCCCGAGGAGCAGCACCTAGAGGGGCCTTGCCCAGCCGGGCTCCGTCTTCCAGAGGGAGAGGGGTTCAGAGAGCCAGAGGCGCCCCCCCAACCGCTGGATACCGGCCGGCTCCTCCCATAGTTCAGGACACATATGGCGAATATGTGAGTATATTGCAACCCTGTACCCAAAAAAAGGACAAGATCTAAGTCAGCATTGACCATAAAAACAAATGTACTTGGGTTTGGTCCGACTTGGGTCCGACACTACAAGTCCTTTAGTCAGTTATAGAAAATGTACTTTGCATAATTTAGCTATTTATCAAGAAACATGATATTTGCTCATTCAATAGTGATTTGGATGCCTTTTGGGCTAAACAAGCAAATTGATTAGTTTTGGGGTAATAGTAGTAGAAACTGATTTAAAAGAATGGTTAAAACTGAAGGAGCATTGGCTGACATATCCAGAATCCTTCCCATAATGCAACTCAATAATGTCTGTCACTAGACTCTGCCAGCCATATAAACTCCACGCCCCTTTGCAAAACAGATTTTCTTTTCTGTTGACATCATGAGGGTTATTTTCTCAGAAAGAAATTCATCTGAGAAGTGCTCCTTGAGATGGGTAATTTGATGTGCATCTTTAAACCTGGTGAAGTGCCCCTTTAATATCCACAGTATTAAGACATACAATTAGCAGTCAGGGATGCCTGTGAGTTTGATCCAATAAAAGAACTGAAAGGGACAGGTGTATTGTGGTATTGTTTAAACAACAAGCTGTTAGTTATTTAGTTTGGCCCACTGATTTGGCCCGCTCCCCAACACAGTCAGCTGTAGAAGCAGCAGTCACTGTATCCAACAACTCATAGAGGCAAATACAGTACTTTAAAACCCTTAGCGCCTGATTGCTGCAATTTGTGTCAAACGTCATACTCTTGAGTCACTCTCAGTCAAATCTGAAAACACAGATATGATGCACACAGCAAGATTTCTAAATGATCCACAATGATGGGTGCGCTGTTCCTGTATTAAGCATATTATGTTCAATGCTGTGAGCACTGCCTCTTTAGTAATGGGGCTGGCAGCAGACATATTAGAGACAGATAACTTGTACAAAACGGTCTACATGAGTAAGTCCCATTGTGTGTGAGAAAAAATGTTTTATATTTTGAGTAAACTGGCCCTTTAAAGATGGCCATTTCAGCACAAAATATTCTGGAGCTGCTTAAATATCAGCAGTGAGTTGAACTCAAACGTGCATGCAGCGCTGAAAAGCCCCCCATAACCCATATTTAGTTTTCTGTCTTGCTACATGAGGTGTCAGCAAAAAGCGTGTGAGTTTGTTATCGTATCCATTATTGTGATTTTGGTCTTGTAGCTTACCTGCACAGTCTTATGGGAACCTGGCTTTAATATCAACAGCTTCTAGAGATGAATATATTAGGTTTAGAGTCAGAGCCTTTGTGCATTTGCCAAGAGAGTCTCCTGCCACACTGTCAAGACAAAGTTCCCCAGGGACTCTGGCATCAACATCGCATATTTAGCTGATAGAAGGAGAGAGGAGGTGGCCTGCGTTGGAAAATTGCCCCAGCAGCCAATACCTAACCACATATGACAGGTTTATTCAGAGGTTGCAATTCAAATGTGTGGAGGTCGTAGAGAATGACTCTTGGACCAGCTGTTTCCCATCATTGTCACAGTTGTAAACTGCATCCCCCAACACCTGCACCTGTGTATCCGGGTGGGGAAAAAAAGACCCCCAACATCTGCCAGATGATAAATCTAACCACATCGCTGCAAATTAGTAGCTGAATGAGTTTGACTCTGTGTTATGTGAATACATCCCCATCCCAGGACAAGTGTTCTCCATCGGTCGCTGACAAATTGGCTCTTGCATTCATCAATGAAATGATAAAGAGATGTTTCTTGTTCACATTTGCTGCATTCATTTATCACTGTTTAACATCCACTCATATGCATGCTCCCATCATTCTCTTTTTGCCGTTTGGCATCGCCACAGGCCAAAACATTTGTTCAGCTGGAGGCGTTTTCTTTTTCTATCTTGTTCAGACAAAAAGCACCACACCTAGGTTACCTCATGGTGATTTTGACATGATGACACACGGGTGTACAGTATCTTTGTCTAGATGAGGTTTGGTTTACATAATCTACTTCTGTTAAAGCTTCCATTTGTACTGGAAGCATCAGTATCAAATGACTTTAAATCCAATTGTTACCAAACAAAATCACATAAATGATATTATCCCGTGATCCAGTCTTGGCAGCCCCATCAGTCTTGAATAGTTACTATGATTGCAGAATCTCATTTCCTGTATTTTATTAGGTGCATTGAGATCTCTGTCTTACCTGCAGCGAATCCTATTGGAGAAAAATTAAACATGATGGAGTTCTGTTTTTTTAGAAATTAGGCTGTGTCTCTTTTTTTGGTTCCAACATGAAATCCGTGGAGGCTAATCAAAGTAGCAGAACTGCACTTTCACACGAAATCTAGAGCTATATGTAAGTGTACCTGTTTGTTTCTGTTCACACAAAAGCTTAATTCCTTGGGTGAGAAAACCAAGAAATGTGCCATACACGTGGGTTGGTATTGTATATGTTGAGTCCTCCAGATACAGTAATCCATTCTGAGCATTGTGGGTCCTTGCTGAGAAAATCTCCCTCAGGCTCTTCTCATGTCATGTCATGTCCAGCCCTGTTGAGAACCAAGCATTGTTAATTGAGTCATGTTCTCTGTGGCACTGTCCTTGTCCTTTTAATCTAAATTGGATATAATGGTTAGGAAAATATTTCAGAGAGTAATAAAGAAGCTCTGCATCTAACTGGTGTGGCCGGCAAGACATGAAGATAAGATTAAAAACTATTCACATGGGACAAAACCTGTGATTTGTAATAATTGCAAAGGCAATTAATTAATTTATGTCTTGTAAATTTAAATCATATGTGGTTGAACGTCAGTCAGACATTTGAGTAACATTTTTAACTGCTACTGTGATTTGTTTTTGTAGTAGAAATGATTTTTTTCCTAGTTCTTCTCCTAGTTTCATAAGCCACGCTAACGATGTGGCTTTGGAGATGGTAGTGTTAGTTAGTTGGTCCACACTATTTCAACAACTATTGGATGGATTGCCAAGAAATTTGGCAAAGACAAAGATGAATCCTAATGACTTTGGTGATCCAAAGTGAATACCTGAAAAAACTAAAAACATTGCTATCAGCCTCTGCTGTAAACTGTACTCTGTTTAGTGCTAATTAGCAAATGTTAGCATGCTAACATGTTAAACTAAGATGTTGAACATGTTAAATACAGTGTTGCCATCTTTGCAACTTTGTTGCTATATTGAGCGACTTTTCAGACCACATGACTCTTTCTCAAAAAAGCGATTATCTGCAAATGTTGCAACTTCTTCTGGTGTTATCGGAGACTCTTGAAGACTCTGATGCTGCAGTCAAAGCAGGAGATGTTCACCCCTCCGCATTCAGAGACTGAAAACAAATTGCGCATGCGCAAATAGGTTTGGAACTACATGGTTGTAGTTCCAATCATCAATACTTGCATGTAGCACATATGTTTGGCAGTGCAGTTAGAGGTACATTTCACACTTTTCAGGAGTTTTTTTTTTGTCTTATTCTACAGATAAAAGCAGCATAGTCCTTTTGTGATTGTTCCTCACTCTTTTTATCTCACATGGATTTTGAGAATGGAAGGCATCAGTGAAAACCATCAGCAATAAATACAGAATATCAGAAATTATGAAATTATGAGATATTATATCCCATATCTGGTCATTTCTTTTTATGGCCAACTCACAACTCAGGTCAAACCTACTGGTCAGCCTTTGGCCATTCTTTCTGCATTTCCTCACTGTGCCTGCTTGGGTTCCTCCTGGTGGTCCAAATACAAGCAGGCTGGGTAAAATGAGGACTCTAAATTTGCCTGTATGTGTGAATGTGGGTGTAAATAGTTGCCAATGTGTTATCCCTGTAACACACTGGGGACCTCCCTACCTCTCGCCCAATGAGAGCTTGGATAGGTTCTAGCCCCACATGACTCTGCAAAGTAAAAGCAAGTACAGTCGAGTACAGCTAATTGCATCAGAGGTAGTGATGCTGAACTTTCTAGTGCAGGTGTGTTTCTGCAGGGCTATTTCTTTATTGACATGCATTTCCCTGATAATACTTATCAGATGTGAATAAGCTTAATTTAAAACTTACCTAAGTTTCAAAACAAAGATGGTGAAGTAACAGTACAGAAAGCTAAGTCATTTGTTAAGTGTAACACAGAGTAGTGATACTTCAACTTGATGTATGGGCCAACTTTTTGGCGTCCTCAATGTGATAGCTTGAGCAGTATTTTTACCCCTGCAGCGGAAAAGCTTCAGCAAATTCCAGCCTGTTCAGCTTTCTGAAATATGCTGGCAGGAAGAGCCAAATGAATGCAGATAGCTTTGAGCAATTTTGAGACCAAGACAGATGACCGAGGGTTACAAATACTGGATTATTTGTTTTCGTTGAGCAGTATCATGGGGTGTTATTTTGCTTTTATTGTTAAGGAGTTAAGAGCGTTGTATGGCACAGCTGTGCGGAGGCGCAACATTTTTCTTTGAACAGATGGTATCGTAATAAAGTCATCTGGGAAGAACAAGGCTTTTCTTCTTCTTTTGATTTGCTTAATTTTCTCGCTTTGTTGTTTGCATTTGTGACACCTTTTGGGTTTTAGCACAGGCCACGCAGCATGTGCAATTCTCTACAAAGGTCATAATGTGAGGACAGTGTGTTGTTGAACTCAATAGGATTTAGTACAGTGTGCAGCGAACAAATCCAGCGCCTGCTCTGGGTGTCAGTGGTATCCTATCTCTTACAGTGGTATTGTAGAGCACAGTGGAGCGGCTGTGATACTGCTGTTGTAACATGCAGTGCCAGGCCCTCTGGTAGTCTCCAGTGGCCTCAGAGGCCAGTCCTTATCTTTTAACAACACGCCTCTCAGCAATCCACTGGCATACAAATGAAAGACTCACTTAGGGGCTGCTCTCTCTCTCCCCCTCCAACCTCTCACTGTCACACTAATTCTGTTTTGTGTTGGAAACATAACACGGCAGTATTGCCGTGCTATCATGCTCTCCAAGATATTTTGAGGAAATGCCATATCAAAAAAAAACATATCAGTTAAAGTTATAACAACTTTATTATAATCACACTGTCATCACAGTCTGCCTTGCATTTTAAAGTTGTTCTTCATGTAAGACATCAAAGAAAATAATAATTTCTAATGTGCCAATGTGATTTATAAACCAAGCATGTTTCTCTTTCAACTCACTTGTTACTTAATTATAGAGTAGCTGCTCTAATAAATGGCAATAACATGCCATTGTTAAAGTTTAATGTGGCCTTTAATACCAGACAGTGTTGTCCAGGGTGAGTGGATGGCACATTGATAGAGTCGCCATTGAGGCGAGAGGAGGACTCTGTTAACATTAATGGCTTGCGCTGAAAACTAATCAGGGTATCTAGCACCTGCTCTGCTAACACTGTGTATCTTCTGCATCAAATATAGGGTGCTGTGTATTAAGATACAGCATAGTATATGACAAGAAAAAATAGGTTTTGTTTGAAGTGTAGTAGGAAGTTTAGACGGAATGCTTTGGGTCAGAAATGAAATCTGTTATATTTTCTAGTGTGCTATAACAATGGTGATTTCAATTGCTACTGAAAATGAATTTGTTATTAACGTACCAAGAGTACAGTACCTGAAAACTTTGGTAACCCTTTTCACATTTGCTTGCTACCTGCAAATCTAATGGAAGGATTTCTGTGAAATTAACAGTGGATATTCATTATCCCCCATAATGTCCAATGTTTTGCAACCCCGCCCCCAACTTTTACCCAGCCCACATTCATGCCAGAATTCACACTTGTTCACAAGAAATATCATATTATCATGAAATTACTGAGTACATTCATGCTTCCCAGAGGATGAACTTTTTGCATTTTGGTCATCCCATTATCTTTCTTGTAGCGCCACACTTGGTCTAAACTGCCAGCTTTGCTAGCAGGATTTCCACTTGGAATTGTGAGGGGATGAACATTTCAAGGACCTCATGCTGTTTCTCCTGGCAATACCATTATACTGTTGGTAATTTCGTCCAAACACTTTAGCACTGTGGCATGTAATGAGGCATAATTGCAGTCTCTAGGGTTCGCTAGCAGGCCTTTTGAATTTAAGTCTTGGTATGACGGTGGTGAGTCAGCCAGTCATGCCATGTTTTCACATGTTTTTTTCTCTGACATGATCTCATGTCAGTCCCAGATATCAGGCTGTCAGGTGTGACAGTCCTGATGTGGGTATGTTTTGAATTTGCAGCTGATATTTTTCAGTTAATTAGCACTAATGCATTAGCACCTCTAAGAACCAAATGACGAGGTCCTACCATGTTTTGGACAGCCTCTGGAGGCTCAAGAGTATGTTGGTTATGCCTTGACCCTGGCTCCTCCTGTCCACATGTCAAAGCGTCCTTGAGAAGGAAACTGAATCAGAATTGCTCCTGAAGGTTAGCCCAGTGCTTTCCTTGGTAGCTTTTCACCATGGGTGAAATGGCATTGAAAATGGAATGGAAAAAATGCCTATATAAATGATGTCCATTTTCCAAATTACTCTCTATTGAATATTAGACATATTTCATATAGGAAGAGCAGACTAAACCAAAAATGTTATAAATATGTATCAGGTATTGTCTATTTATTTTTTTGCATCACTGCTTACATCACAATGCAACTTGAATAATATACAGAAGCATACCAAGAGTAAGTATGGTAACTAAGTATGGTAAAGAAACTACAATAATACTATTTTAAATCCTGACATGTTTTATTAAAGGGATATTTATTACTGGAAAGATGGTGTTTTAAACTTGGCTAACTTTGCAGAAGAAAGACAGAAATATTTTTTTTAATAGGTGCTACATGACCAGAGAAAACAGAGAGAAAATAGTGCTGGGGTATTTCCCTTTGCTCAAAAGGTAGAAAACTTAACACCAACCAGAATGCGCTGGGCCTGTTGCCTTCCAAGACCACTCTCACTCCCAAACTTCCCCATCATACAAACAGCCTGTCAGAGCTACCAACGTTAGGCTAAGCTTTTATAGCATGGCTGGGGGCATGTATGTGATAGTCGTAAACTGACTTCATAAAAAAGTGTTTTGTATGTTATCACATGATAATCTTGCCGTGCTAGTAACAAAATACTGTCTTTGCATTTCCTCTATGCCCTGCTGGCTTTGGTTCCAATAAATCAATAAAACAATCTTTGTTTATATAACACTTTTCATACAAATACAAGTAACCCAAAGTGCTTCACACTACAGAGCCATTTAAAAACAATAGTTATATAACGTTATAATATTTATAACAATAGTCATAAAACGCCCATAAACCCAACACTCCAACCACAAAGAAGCACCTGGGAAAAACAGAAGCTCAAGCCCAAACATCAATCTGGATTTGCTTGAGAGACAAAGGGTCGTACTCTAGCAATGTTCTTGAGATGATAAAAAGCAGCTAGAAATATTTCTAATATGTGACTCAAAACTGAGGTCTGAGTCAAAGATGACTCCAAGGTTTTTTACCTTATCACAGGGATTTAGTGCCAGCATTTGTATTTTCAATTTGAGTTCTCTGCAATTCTGAACCAATGACCAACGCTTCTGTTTTGTCCTGATTGAGTTGCAGAAAATGTTCTACCAGCCATGACTGTATGTTTAGAAAACAGTTAAAAAGGGCATCTACTGGTCCTGGGTCATCAGGGGATCCGGCAATGTAGAGCTTGATGTCATCTGCATAACTGTGAAAATTGATGCCGTGGCTCCTGATGATGTCTCCAAGCGGCAGCATGTACAGATTAAAAAGGGTAGGGCCTAAAATAGAGCCCTGTGGAACACCACAATTCATTTTATCTCTTTTGGATAGAGATTCATCAATACACACAAAGAATTCTCTGTCAGTGAGATATGATCGGAACCAATTAAGAACAGTACCTGAGAAGCCAATGTGATTGTGCAATCTGTTTAAAAGAATTGAGTGATCTACTGTGTCAAAAGTTGCACTTAGATCAAGTAGCATTAATATTGATGGTTTCTTCATATCCATGTTCCATCTAAGATCATTAACTATTTTTACCAATGCTGTCTCAGTACTGTGATTGGTTCGAAAACAAGACTATATATTATATATCATAAATATGGTGGCAGTTGTTCAATCAAATTGTTCAGTTGATTAAAAACAACTTTCTCTAAAATCTAAAATTTTACTTTGGAATGGCAGATTTGATATCGGTCTGTAGTTATTGAGTACTGTAGCATCTAAATTACTCTTTTTCAAAAGGGGCTTCACCATTACAGTATATATAGTTATAGTTATAGTTATATTTCTAAAAGCAGTAGGGAAAACACCCACCTCTAGAGAATAGTTCATGATGGTCAGTAGATATTCACTAAAAAAGCCATAATGTGTTTTAAAAAGAGAAGTGGGGATGAGATCAAGCAAGTTGTTGGTTTCAGTAGAGTAACAATTTTACAAAGCATGTCAGTGTCAACTTGGTCAAAACTATGCAGTGTTTCCCCAGATATAAATATATGATCCACTTTATTAAGACGTACCTGCTGATGTAGTGATATAATAGTGTCCATTTTACTTCTGAAGTGGAGTGAAAAGTTATCACATTTGGAATTTGTTGACATGCTGCTAGATTTTGTTCCAAATTTCAGGAACTTGAAGTCTGTGTCGAGAACTTTCTTAACCATATGTGGCGCAGAACTTTGGGCCACATATGGCTCCACTTCTCCACTACAATCTCTAGTTTGAACATTTAACCGACAAATGAACCGAGAGCTCTTGGCGCAGGCAACATGGAGGGAAGTTAACCATTGTTAATTTGCTTTATACTGGCCACATTACAATAATGATATAAAGAGGGTTGAAAAAAGTGTTAGCATATATTAATGTATATATTGAAGAAAAAAGGTGTAGGAGAGACATTTCCTACGTTGTAAGATCTCTACAGGGTCTCAGTGGTGAACTGAAATCACCTTGTATTAAACTGTGATAAAAGTTCATGATATCAGTGGCTAATATGACTGATACAGGCACCCAGCTCATTATTTTTAATTAGCCCCACCTTTTTAGTATACTGCCAGCATTTCATGACACTGCTGCTCTGTGTCTTTAACCATTGAATATTCAGCCCCAAAGGCAGTCAAATGTCTGTTAAGGGTGTTTTTCACCTCAAATAATATAACTCTGCAGCCAAGAAACCAAGACTTTGGTAATTTCTGACAATCACAAGTTCACTTTCCATTTTTAGTTCTGCTAAACCAGAAGCTTCTTGTCTGGGTGCTAACTGATTGTGTTAATTTATCTGGCGATAATGAACAGTAGAGTAAGAGTTTACATTTGAATTGCAGTGTGTGATGTATAGATAGTTTTACATCTTTAGTTTTTGAGTTACCATGACACATATGCTGTATTAGAAGTCAGGTTGCACAGGTGAGCTTTTAAAATCAACGTGGATGTATGCAATATACTAGTAGAAAGTTTACAGAAGTATAGTATTACCTGTTTGCGGTGTAAAATGAAGGCAACACATTGCTTTTTTTACTTTTTGAGACCTTCTTTATGATCATATGTCTGAATGGCAAGCACAGTTATGGATTTATTTTATGTGTAACAAATCTGTGGTCAGTATGGAGTAACCAATGGAGACAGTCTACTTAATCATCGTACAGGTTTTGACTCTCCTCATGTTTTTATACTGAAAGAAAATATTATATTTGACAACTGATGCTAACTTCACAATCACAATGATGTGATTTAACTTTTTTTCCTCTAGCCGAGATTCCTATCATTCAATATTTATAACCAAGCTTGTTTATTCCAGCCTCCAATGAGCACTGTATAATAGAGATGACTTTTAAATACAATGACCTGAGTTATGTGACAAAAACAGGTATGCTTCTGTAAAAAACATTATTTCAATTTCAAATGGGGTGACATTTCTAGCAATGCACAAACTTACTTCAGTAGTTGCCTTTTAGCTAAAGCTATGTCAGCTTCAAAGACTTTAGTCGTGGCTTTGAGCAACTTGTGTATATTGCATTGTTTTTTTGTCATTGTTTTCACCTCTTTGAAATGCTAAAGTATTAACAATTCATAGACAAAATGCACCTGCTTGTCAACTGATGCCCATATCCACAATGTGGTGTGGATATGGGCACACACACTTATAATATACTTATTCAAATATGTTTATTGATTTTCACATATTTTGCGCAATAACAACAACAGTGCTTAGTACTCCACAGTAAGACAAACATACAAATAATAATTATCATAGTTATTGCTAGGTAGAAACATACGTACACCGGCACATCACACATTTAAAAAAACAAACAAAAAAAACATTGGGTATGATTGATTGGCCAACTCCCAGATATGTGTACCCTATGCAGAACATTAAAGTGGTCATAGTATGGTAGTTTTCAGGTTCATAATTTTATTTAGTGGTTGTACCAGAACATATTTACATGGTTTAACTTTCAAAAAACACCATATATTTTGTCATACTGCACATTGCTGCAGCATCTCTTTTCACCTTTTGTGCTGACTGCTCTGTTTTAGCTATGGAGTGATGCATCTCACTTCTAAAAGATCTTTGTTGGGAGTTGCACATACACAGTACCTAGTTAAGGACTACTTGCCAATCAGAATCAGAGTAGGGCGGGTCGACAAGCCGGTAAACACGGCTTAAACGGCATAAACAAGACAGTGATCTTTCTTAGGTAACGTTTTGACCGTCCACTGCACAAAAAAGATATAAACTCAATAAAGGAAAAGTGTATCAATGCAACTGCCCCTGCCATTTTATATGTAGCAAATAAGCTCCCAACTCTTCTGCCCAGTGCCTCTTTAAGTTCAGACCTCTTCCAACTATCCATGCTCAGACATTGATTTATCCAGGTACTCTGTGGGGTTGTTAGAGAGAGGTGGGTTTGGATATAACTACACACCTGTAAATATCTTAACCAAACTTAGGGATGTTAAACTCCTTCTTTAGCTGTTAAAATGAAATAAAGAGCCCTTCCTTAAAATGGTCCTTCACACACTTGAAAAGATGAGTGAGAGGCTGCTAAGTTGACATTTTCCAGAGTAAAAGTGCTTGTTGTTTAAAATGGGTTCTAAACTGAGGCCATATCCTTAGAGAACCATGAATAATTGGGTTGTTTGTCCAGTGATGTTTAATAAGGGGAAGTGGGGCACAAATTAAAGAGCAAAGTGACTTGAAAGCTCTTCATTGCGACACCAAACAGTTGTCTCATGGAACAGAGATCCAAAGTATTATCCTATCCTACCATCCTCCTTTTTTCTTTCCAAATATTCCTTTCTTACTCGGGGTGTATTTTTATTCCAAATAAAGGCAGATGTAGAGTTATTTAATTCCTTAAAAATAGTTAGGAATAAAGACTAGTATGTGACATTAAAATAAAAATCTAGAGCATGTGAGGACATTTTTAGAGAATTTGTCCTACCAGCAAGTGACAAGTGGAGGGCCAGCCAATAAAAATAACAACAATAACAATAAAATCATATTGTGTTAACCAAAGACCAAGCTGTTCAGACAGAAAATGAGAGCATGACATTTGTTGACAGAGTTCAGGATCAAAATCAATCCTTTAAATAAAACCGATGGCTATCCTTTAAGCAGATTTGGTACTGATTATTGGTATTGATCCTTGCAGGATCGACACTAATGCTCCTCAGGTGCGTAAATTTGCTATTTATAGAGCAAAAGCGGCTCTGCTCAGAAAATTCACAACACTGGAAAAATATGGAATGTTATTCCTTTAGGTGGCCAGTGTTACCTCTTCCACACACAACATTTTTTTTAGTTTTGTTATCATTAGTGCACTCTTCAGAGCATTTCAACCTGACTACTCTACAGTCCACATGATGTAAAAACACCCACGGTGCAGTTGTGCATCGCTAAGGAACATATTAGTTGAAAAGTTAAAGTAAAGTTAATTTAATAGTAGGCAAACAGAACATGCAGAATGTTGAACAAACGAAATAATGATTCTCAGTGACTGCAGAGTGAGCTTATTGGTATCAAGCTTCGGTCCAATCAGGCGCAGGTACCTAATTAACTGGCTCTCTGTACCCATCTGTGTCTGTATTTTGGACGGAAAAAAGCAACACAATATGATAAAAATGACCCATTAAAGGTTCAGTGTGTAAGATTTAGTGACATCTAGCAGCGAAGTTGCGAATTGCAACCAACTGTCCAGTCTACCATTGGCCCCTACCCTTTCAAAGAGCGTAGGAGTTACAGTGGCTGACACAGCACAAAAGGTGTCTCTTCAGAGACAACAAATAGTAGCCAGTCAAGAAATTACATTTCTTAAGGTAGATATATTAAGAAATTATATTTTAATTATTAATTATTATTCAGTAAAACCATATGTTATTGCGACTTGGCCACTGACAGATAACATGGAAAATGTAAGCCAAGAGACATGAAACATGGTCACTGTTTCTGCACCACAGTCTTTTATAAATCTTACATCATTGGCAAAGGAAAGACGTTACTTCTCTTGTTGATTATGGACCCTCGCCAAAACTACCCGCCAGTAATAATATCTGGCCTGCGGCCATATTATGGTGCTAAAAATTAATTAATAATTTGATAGCTGTACTGAAATAGATCTCAGACAGGACAGCAACAGTTGCTCACATAATCACTTTCTTGTGAGTGGTTTCGCCTGCAAAATAAAACAGCAAGAACGTTTTTGACAGCAGTGCCTTATTTTGAGGTGAATTGAGAGAGCTAAACGAAATTCTAACGAGTCTGTAGCCTGCCTGACAAACCGTTATAAACCGAAATAAAACTTGATTCCCCTGAATGTCCTCTGCCAGGAGATACTAGGAAAATAAAAAAGTGTCTGTAAGTTGATGGATGCGTATCAAACACCAGAACACACTGCAGAACATTCTTTATTGTGAGCATGTGAAACAGTTGCTTCGTGATCAATTTGTTGAAGAGGGGGGGAAAAAATCTCCCAACATGGGATGTAACACACACCCTTCTAGGTGAGAGTCCTGCGCTTTACCAACTGAGCTTACTAAACAACTTAACATTTAGTTTAAATATTGTTGTCTTATATTCTCACCCACCATCTAATGGATGAAAAAATTCCTCAGATGAAATATGTTTTCTTTGAACTTACGTATTCAACGTAGTGTTGCATACACTACCAGAATTATACAAGAAAAAAAAGAAGAAGAAGAACATAGAGACGAAATGTGTTCTGTTGTGCTGTTTATCCATTTTAGGCTACTGTAGAAACATGTCGTCGCAACATGGGGACTTCATTTTGAAGGGAACCCCTGGTTAGGTAGATAGAAAAGCCTCAATTTAAGGGAGGGATTTTCAAAGTCTAAGACTGTGGGCCATTCTTGGATGCCTATAGGATCATGATTATATTTTGTGATCCCATAGACACTCAATATTTGAGCCAAAATAGCCTCATAATGCTGTTTGACATAAGTTCTTACTACACCGAGATCTTTTTAAAAGGGTCTGTCCTAAAGCTTTTATTAGTTTCTGACTATGATGGGGGAAAAGTAGTTCCCAAAAATTACTGTATCTCTGAACTCTCACTCATGTGGGCTATTCTATGTGATCTCCTTTTGACAACTGATGCAATAAGTAATGTCATATTGTTTTACTTCTATTCACTGAGCCTCCCCTGAAACTGCTTGGAGTCCCCCTAGGGAGCCCTGCCTCACACTTTGAAAACCCCTGTGCTAAGGTAATAAAAACATAACAGTTCATCATGTAAGGTCTTTATACACCACTGAAAACATAGTTCTGAATCTTATATTGCCTTTCTGTCATTAGATCCTTTTAAGTTGAATAAACTTCTAACACAAAAAATAGACCATTTTTACACACAGTGGGAATATTTATTGCATAGCTTGATTGAATTGAATTAACATCCACAGTTTCTACAATCAGAAATGCAAATCTTCCTAAGGTTCAAAAGTAATGCCAACTTGTTGACCTTCTATTGTAGATCATTTTAGATTGCCTTCTTACTGTAAGCCTGTGCCCTCCAAAAAACAATTCAAATCATTTAGTCAATTACCTGTAATTATTTAACTATATTAACTGTTGTCTGTGTTGTGATGATTATCTTTAACTATTAAAAAGTATTCAGAAATTACAAGGGAAATTATTATTTTGTGCTTTTGAGGCAGAAAAAAAAGTTATGATAGGAAATTGCAAATCAGAGTCTGCAATTTCATCTGCCTGTTGAAAGTGTTTTTAATTACATCCCTTTTGACAAAATTGCACTGCTTTTTGAAAACCACTGCTCCCATTGTTTTTGAAAGCGTTCAAGGGGTTTAATATCGTCACAAGTGCAGATGCTGACTAAACTTAGTCCTTGCATTAGCATAGGGAATTGTTGCTTTGCACAAGCTCTTGTAACTGAAGAATTACAAATGCCAGGAGGGACTTAATTCCCTTCAAGCTACCTCTACACAAATAGAAGGGAACTGACAAAGACCTCCACAAAAACCAGCAGACCTCCCAATGACATGCAAACAACAAAGAAATCACAAAGGAGTCTTGAAACCAACCCAATGGGATGACCAAGGAAAGTTTGGAGCATGTAAAAATGATTCCTGAAGTGCAAGTGTTTCCCCCATAGTGACAGAAAACCTATGTCTAAGCAACTGTTGCACCAAATATTTTACCCGCAAAGTATTACCACATCCAGGTCACTTTGTTGAGAGTGAAATGTAGTTTCTTTACACATACTTCGTTTCTGGAGGATTAAAGATAAAAGAGTCAATTCAAATACTGTCATTTGGCAAATGCATATTTCTAATCAGGAATTAGAGCCTTAATAATATGGATGTGATGAGCATTTTCTTCTGGTGCTAAATCTTACAGACATTCATTTCAAGCATGCAAATCAAGGGCAGATGGAATTAGAAAAGAAGTGTGTGGGGGATGAGAGATGTGTCGCTAGGGGTCGATGCCTTTTGTGGAACATAAGTCCCATTTATCCCAAATTAGGACGGGTGCGGCATTGGTTGGCTTTGATGTTCCTCTTGGCGGGGGTCTGGGTGGAGTGCAGAAGGGGGACGGGGCAGATTGCTGAAGCACAAACAGATGTTCAAGGCTCATCCTTTGAGGTGGTGATGAAACATTGCCACAGCGAGTCGACACAGAGACAAGGGCAGAGCTGCAGTTGCCACTCTATTAGTACTGCATATAGGGTGCTATACCAACAGCAGCAGATGAAGCAGTTTGACCTATATCTGTGCTAAGTTTAAGGCTTTGCCTTAGAAATGGTTGAAAACCAATTTCAGAAAGGTGTTTGGGTCACAATTTAACCAAACCATGAAGCACAAGGCAACGCTGATCTGACATCTGTCCTCTCGGCTTCGTCACTCTACATTCCAACAGGATTATAATGTTGGTAACTGGCTGTGTTTTGTGTCTATTACTTCAGGAATATGATGACGGCTATGGAACAGCTTACGATGACCAAGGATATGAATCGTATGACAACAACTACAGCAATCAAGGACAAAAGTAAGTTTTTTTTAAATAACCCTTACCATTAGGCTAGTATTCCTAGGAATAACATTCATATTGGACACATCTGCAGCATAAAACTTACGCAATCCAAAGGTTCAGTACAGGAGGAGCCTTTCTTATGTAGAGCGGTGGAAAAGGACGGTGTCTGGCATGTAGCACACTTATGCTAGTAACTGTATATCAGTGACTTACTTTTAAAGTGGAACTAACCAATATTGTTAAATTACAAATGTATGGAATAACTGTGTGTAAAGTGAAAGGAGATACATCATTCAAGGAGATACATTACAGATTTTTTAAACATAAGCAGAATTTATGCTGCTATTTTTACCTGCCAACTGTATGACCAATAATCAAACATTTCCAAACGTTTCCTTTTGCTTACAATTTCTGGACCATTTAAGTTTTTGCTTTCATGAATGCATTAGTGTAAAGCACTTTGAGTGGTCAAAAAGACTAGAAAGGCACTATACAAATACGCTGCATTTACTATACAAATACACTACATTTACTCTTTTTTGGTAGAAGCTTTTATCCAAAGTGACTTACATTTGATGACTAACATACAAAGCATCAATAAAGCATAAATGGAGTAAGATATCTACAAGACACTAGAAATAATTGCAATAAATACTAGTAAGAGCTATCAGCACTTACAACACTGGGGAAACAATAAGAGTTAACGATTTGTGCAATCAATACAAGAGAATTATAAGAAGATAGAAGAAAAAGAGCACAGGAAGTTGGAGGTTAGAGGTAGTTGAGTTATAAAAAGAAGGGTTCTTGGAGGAGATGGGTTTTCAAGAACTTCTTGAAGCTGGAGGTGGACACCTCTGCTCTGATGGCATGTGGTAGCCCGTTTCAACATCGTGGTGTTACAGATGAGAACATCAGGGACTGAGATTGCTTTTTGTGTAAAGAAGGCAGAGCCAGACAGCATTCGCTGGACGGACGCAATGGGCAAGAAGGATCGTAAACTTTTATTATGGAGTTTAGGTAGATGGGTGCAGACCCAGTAATCACTCTGTATGCAAGCATTAGTGACTTGAATTTGATTCTACAGGCCATGGTGGGCCAGTAAAGGTCGCTGAGTAATTTTGGGAGTGACTTGAGTCATTTTTGGTTGATCAAAAACCAGATGCTCTGCTGCGTTCTGAACCATTTGTAGGGGTAGTCTGAAGAGGACAGTTGGTCATCAATCATTTTTTCTGTTTTTATGTTATGGTGGAGAGATTGCTTGGCCGTAATAACCAAGAGTTAGGTGTTAGTGAGGTTGAGTTCAAGATGGCAAGCCTTCATACATGCAGATATGTCAGAGGGCCAGTGATTCATGCTGAGAAGGTGGTGTCGTCTGGTGGGAAGGACAGGTAGAGTTGTGTATCGTCTGCATAGCAGTGGTGAGAGAAGCCATGTGAGTGAATGATTGGCCCAAGTGAGGTGGTGTAAAATAAGAAGTGAAGGGGCCCTAGCACCGAACCTTGGGGCACCCCTGTGGAGAGCCAATGAGAGGATGACAATTGTCCTTGCACACAGAAAGGTAAGATTTAAACCACAGGAGTGTTTTGCCAAGATGCCTATTGTCAAGAGTGTGGATAGCAGGATCCTGTGATTGACTATGTGAAAGGCAGCTAATACGTTAAGCAGGATAAAAAGCAAACTGCTCCATGTGTGCTGGATCTTTAAATAGGCAAATGTTTGTTAACACATTCACCACCACCACTACAACAACAACAAAATTGCAGTTTTTTGTTGGCTTTTTTAAACCACAACAAACACTATATTTCCCTAACCATACTGTGGTTGTCATATACTGTGTATTTTAGAAATAAATAATATAAAACATGCCAGCATTGAAAGTTAAAAAATACTGACCTTGACTCTAATCTTGAAAAACTGCCAATCATAATATTCTGTGTGGTGATAGAATTGACATTAACACTCATTGTACAGGTGTTTCTATAATTCTGTCCACTCCTTTTAGTGCGGGTAGGCTAAGTAACAGAAACACATCTCTGTGTAATGCAATACAGTTCACCAGCACCACAAACTCCATTCTCCAAAATGATCATACAGTTGAATCTACAAATCTAAAGTACTTAACTGAACTGAAAATTATAACCTTCATGAAAGTATCCAAGGAAAGTTAAAATCAAGGGCAACTGGACTTGAAGATACTCTTAAGGACATTTCACCTCTTATCTGAGAGGCTTCTTCAATTCTTCTGACTGGTAGCGAAACCAGCTATTGAACCTCTGCATGGTCATAGTCAAGATGATTGATACAGTTTGGTTTGTTATTGCTCCTGGCTGTTGTGATGACAGCCATGATGGTTGTTGGATACGCCTGAAGCCAAGTCTGAACGACCAGATTTTCGATTCCCACCACCCACTTGAGCATATGCTAGCATTCATTAAAACCCTGCACCAATGAGCTGATAGCATACCAAAAAAGTGCCCAAACCCAAGAAAAGGAACATATTCATCTGGAGGAGGCACTAATTGGACCTTTGTGAAAACAGCCACAAGATCCAGGAAGAACACTTCACTATCCTATATCCACTATCACTATGAGACTAAGGGTGATGACAAAAGAAAATTAAACATTGTGACATTCTTTTGAGGACCACCATGTACATATTTTGACAGGGAAGAGGGATGGGTTAAAAGAGGTGTCAAGGAGGCCATTTACACCCAAGTGGAGAGACCTTCACTTAACAAGGGAGAAGGTGTGCAACACCATTTATCCCCCACTTGCAATGCTGTCCTTTCATGCCTTCCCAGGAAACTAAACAAACACTCACATTTGGCCTCGTGAGAATGTCAGCGATGGTCGTTCAGACTTGGCCTGTTGGTGTTTCAAACACAACAGCCAGGAGCACTAACAAACCAAGCTGTATCGATCTTCTTCACAGCCACCCCACAGAGGTTAAATAGCTGGGTTTCCCCACCAGTCAGTCGGAACTGAAGAAGCCTCTGGATGAGAGGCAAAACATCTTCAAGACTCTTCAACCAGTCTAGTTGCCCTTGATTTTAACCTTCCTTGGATAGCTATGGCCTAGATGACTAGAACCACAGACTCCATAAAGGTAGGATTTATTACAGGATGGTTGTATTAGACTGCATTAGTTTAAGCTAGCAACAGGATGTTCTTATAAGTAATAAATAACTCTGAGTTCTCATGTTATACTTTTGAGTTCATACTAGGGCAAAAACATGACAATGACAGTATTCCAATCCAGTACTGAATTGAACAGCACTTGAATATGCAATGTGTTGTATTTATGTCTCTCCAGGTCTAAATGAGCAGCATCTGACGCCAGCAACTCCACTGCAGTCTGGCCATTTGGCCTTGAGTAAATGTATAAGAATATGAGGTAGAATTGAGATTTTAAAGGTTCATAGCAGCTGGATTATGGTGCATGAGCTGTTAGGAGTCATTTATGCTCATTTTCTGCCCTGTTTGAAACTCAAAAGAACACTTCCTGTTAATGAAGTACTTTGTGAAGTGTGAAATGTTTTGACTGACCTTTGAGTTGTCCTTTAAGATTACCTCCAAAAAAGCGAAATTTAACATTGAACTCTACTTCTTGATAAGGAATCAGCCAGGTTTAGAAAATGTGAAAAGACTGGATGCATCGCAGGATCTTGAAACAGTATTCTGTTTTTGAATCTATGGTCCCAAAACAAACCAAGTAGACTCAATGACACATTCCACTCCAGTGTGTTTCTCATGTCGATGCAAAATAAACAATTGCGTATGTTGCTCCATTTAAAAAAGGGCACAGCTAAATGCAGAATATTGATTTTATCCAGGGAGGTATCACACTCTCCAATCCACACAAGGTCAAAGGCTTTCCGTTTGGTTTGTTGGTGCCCCACTGTATTTTGTGAGCAAACAATGTGCTACAAATATGTATGCCTGCCTGCACCACTTCAAAGAAAGAATGATTGTTGCCACATTTAGTGTGTCAAAATTGGATTGAATTGACAGCAGCTGGAAAAAGGAAAACAGACACAGAAGGAAAAAAAAACATTATTCTGTCCCTTGGCTTTTGTTAGCAGGATGGTCAATGTTTTCTTTTGTGGTGGTGTCAGAATGTCACCCAGGCTTCATCCATCTTTTGTGCTATCTGTTTTTTTGTTGGGGGGGGCAGATCACACTTATCCACACACGCACACACACTCCTCTCTCTCTCTCTAACACGGTGATGTATCTTGAAGTGTTGCTGTTTAGGTGTAGAGATGCTTGCTGGGGAAAACGCAGGTCCGCCTCAGGAATCTGCAACTATTTGTTTTAAAAGCAGCCTTCTGAATAATAGTGGAAGGGGGGGGATTGGTACTTGGTGGTGGCACAGAAGAAAAATGGAGTCCATCATGTAAAGGCTTGAGGCTGGGTCGACTCAAAGAGATTTTCATGTCTGCAATCTGGCGGAAGACAAAGCAACTAATAGGGCCCAGACATGGTAGCCTGCGCCTCCAGAGACAGCTGATTCACTTACTTCTTCTCTTATTTGTGTGTCCTGTGTCCTGGATTTAGCTGAAAAGTTAATGTTACTGCAGGCTGACATTGTGCATGTCCACAACATAAGCGTTATACTTTGTTTTTGTGATAACTGATCTAATTTGATACAATTTTGGCCATCCATAAATATAAGATACATTGCGTGACATGTTCTCTTGGTCCTCTGTTTAGTCCTGCTGGCAGCACATAAAGAACTACTTTCATAAAAGACATTCTAATGCTATCATAAAACCACAGGTCTGTGGTACATACAGTAATCTATAAATTATCTTTAACTATTGCATTTTAGCATCCTCAGTTAATACTGCAACATAATACTGTCCTTCCATTGCTTACTCCTCACAGTCACAGTCCTATTTAGCTTTGTGATGGACAAAGGTGCATTATTTTCACCCTGAGCCTGAGGAAAGTTATAGCAGGTCCCAGCTGCGGCAGGGCCTCCAGGAGGGTGCGTGCATGTGTGTGTGTGCGCCTGTGCGTGTATGGTGGTGCATGTGTGTGCGTATGTGGAAGAGAAGTCTCCTAACAATGTTTCTCGAAGCCTAAGGAGCTCCCAGTCACCAATCTGAGCTCTGACTGCGTGGCAGGATTTCAGTTGCCGGAGGATAACAAGCAGAACAATTTACAGTCTCTCTGTCATGGTATTACCCCGATGGCTTATGCTAGAAACAGGCCTGCCATTTGCGAACAGGAAAAGAAAGGAAGAGGATGGTTTTAAAAGGCTTCAGCTATTCAGAAGGTTGTAAAGCCGCATCAGTGGATTTACAGATACCTTAATTATCTTGAAATATGAGTCCATAACAAATGAAATACATTTGCCTGTAGGTGGTTATCAGAGGGCTTTGTCAAATGATAAATTATCTTACCATCCTACATAATATTCTCACAAAACTGTTCCTATTTCAACTCAAAATTCAGGACTGACTTTCCACACCGGGGTCAGAATCACCAGAATCACCACCAGAAAATGATGATGCTTGATTTTAATAAATAAAGTAAACCTGAAAATTAACTCGTTCCAGCATCTCAAACTTGGAGATTTGCTGCTATACTGTGTTTAATATCATTCTAACTAGAAAACCATAGGGTTTTTGGCTATTTGTCAGCCAAACAAACTATTTTAATGTCAACTTGGAATGTGTTTTTTTGGCAGATTAATCAATAGTGAATGTAATTGTTAGTTTCAGTTTTATTGTACATATGCCAACATAGATTTGGCCATAGATTGCATAAAACATGGACGTAGTCTCGTCACCCATAGGTTTCTACAGAGCCATTGTAAAGCTCAGTGCTCCAGCTGTCTCCATCTTGGCAGAGATTGAATCCAGCTAATCCAAAAATGGGAAAAGAGGTGGAGCCGAGGCGGCTGAATGAAGTCTGGTTGCTGAACCACCTAGTGGCTAGCCACCTGAGAGGGCACCCACCTGTCACTCAAAGCAGCCACGTCATTTTTGTGGCTAACTCATAATTATAAATGAAACAGCAAAATGTAAATCAACTATCAAAAAGTAAACATACTTATTATTTCAAATGATTCATTCATTTCAGCCTTTACCTGTAATTAGTGTTTTAATGTTAGTTTAACTCGGACATGCAGTTTCCAGCTTGCTAATTAAATCAGTGGATCAGATTTTGTGTACTAATTGAAAGCTGTGCACTTCATCTTCTGTGAATAGTAAAGTCAAGAAAAACTATCAAGTTCTACAAACTTAATTTACTTCACAACCAGTAAGTGCTCATTTTAAAATTCCAGCACATAGTCAACACCAGTTTGATTAAGTTTTGTATACACATAAACATTTTCTTAATTGCAGTATTTGAGAACATGTACTCATGTTACCATCCCTGTTGGGCTGTGACAGTGATACAATCTTCATGTTCTCTGCTCGGTTTAACTAGTATAAAATGTTATACTGCACACTGGTTATACTAACCATTGCCCCTATGGGACAAGACAACCTATGAAACCATATTGTACACATTCTGTCACACTGAAAAGACGAAATTGAGTAATTTAGACATAATTAAATTCGAAAGGCAAAAAAGGCGCTCACAACCTTAAGACATGAGACTTTAGCTAAAAAAAAGGTTTTAGACGCTGTGAAGACATTTTGGGACATTTACATGTCTCAGAAGAGAGCTGACGCCTGGGGGAACCTCATGGAAACGCTACCTCAGCATGACAGCCATGGCAGTCAGTCTGCCAGCTCCTAGATCACAGCCTCCTCTTACCATGTTTATACAACACGGAGCACTGAGCCATCATCTTTTTTTGGAGAGGCAGCAGAGGGCTTCATCTCAGGAGAGTTATCAGAAGCTGCAGTATTTAGGTCCAAATCAAGTGCTAAGGTCAAGGAGGATGAAGAGGGCTGCTCATGTGGAGAGCGTCTTTAATTTTATCAGCAGAGAGAAGGTGACGTCTCTGTAGGGAAATGAGAAGGATGACAGCTGTAGCACAGCCCTGGCTGGACACTTGGCGAGGTCACGGCTAGGTCGTCTCTCGCAGCTCGGCTGCGATCAAAGTATTATTTCATACTTGACACCTCAGAGACTGCCGGGTGCTGACACCTCACACCTTCCCCTGCATCTTGCTTTGGTACGCCACATCGGAGGCTGGATCCCGGAGGCCTGTGGGCACAAGGATAGCTGTGTGACAGTGTTTTAAAGGGCAGAAGCATCCCTGAGGAACAACTGTAAATCTTAGGACAAGAGACTGGCACGGAGGAGAACTGAGGAGGAGAGTGGCAGGATTTAGGAATGTTTCATGGTGTAGTAGTTAGGAATTGAATGTTTGAAAGAGCCCTAAAAACTGAAAAAACACCTCATCACCAAGACACACACAAACCCCCAGTTGTAGTATTATTGAATGAACAACTTATGGACTAGTTTTACACTCTACAAAAAGACAGTAATATATGTGCAGGGGTTAATGTATCAATACTTCATTGGGATGGTTTTTAGAAATACCTCTGTATCAAACACTGAGGAGCAATATATCAGTCCTAATTACCTGATGGTTTTGGTCTCTGTGACACCCAGTATACCACACACAGGGAGGATTTGAGGTGGCTAATGCTAGCTAATGCTAAACTACATTCACAGTGTATGCTTGTAGCAGCCTACATAGTCTTGTAAATTAAAGGAATGCCACAAAAAGATACCAGCATCTAGCGTATTGGCATAAAATGCAGTTGCCTTAGCAGTGAATCATTGGGTCTCCCAGCAAAGGAGGGCTCTAAACGTGGAAACAGGAATAGGAAGTTCATGATCTGTCTATACAGTTTCATTGCTATGTTGTGTTGCAAATGGTGAACTGTTGTAGTCACCATGGAACAAAATTATATTAAAATCAAATCAAAATTTATTTATAGAGAACTTTAACAGCGATCACGAAGTTGCACAAGTAAACATCAATTTACAGGTTATCACATACAAATTATGTATACCGTTAAACCATTAACAAATGAGTTCCTCTAAGTGTCATCCTCACAGGTCAAAAGCCAGATGGAAGAGACGGGTTTTAACCCCTTAACGCCTGAATTTTTTTACAATAAAAAAAATATATATATTTGTGTTTTCATTTGCTTTCAAGCTGATGTTAAATTAAGTGAAGATTGTTAATTAGTCTATAGAACATAGAAAAGATATAAATTCAGGTATGATGTAGGTATGATCCAAATTAGCCTTATCGTTTAACAGGCATAAACGAGAAACCAGGGCTTGCAAAAGGTTCCTAGGTAGGTATCGAATATGCACCAACAGGCATTTGGGTAATCCATGCGCTGTCTTAGCTTGCAGTCTGAAAGGAGGAGGTATGATGCGACAATCGGCGTCAAGGGGTTAAGACAAGTTTTAAAATCAGACAGTGAGGAAGCCTGTCTAATTATTATTATTATTATTATTATTATTATTATTATTATTATTATTTCTACTGTTATTTTTGCCTGCTTTGTTTGTACTGTCTTTTATCTATTACTCTCCTTTCCTCCTTGCTTAAACTGCTGCTGGAACTTTCAATTTCCTTGCGTGAGTCATCCCAAAGGATTAATAAAGATAAGTCTAAGTCTAAGTCTAATGGTAAGAGGAAGGGTATTCCACAATTTTGGAGCTGCCACCGCGAAAGAACGGTTCCCTTTAAGTTTGCGATGGTTTTTAGGCAGGTATGCTAACATAGCATGCTAACCTGTGCTTGTTAAGACAAAACTGTCTCATGTCATTAATCTAGCAGGTATTTGTTCTAAACCAAAGACCCGATTGTGGCACCAGATGAATAGTGAAGGGTTCGCTCAAGTGATTACAACTCATCATGAAAGGCACATGAATGTGTGTATTGCATGTCAATCCATCCAACAAGTAAGACATTTCACTAAGCACAAATCTGAGCTTTTGGTGGTACTAGAGGAAAAGCAAGAGGTTCACCAAAGTCAAAAGAACATATCACCAGGTCAATAATATTCATCCTCAGAGAACCATGAATATCTGCTCCATATTTCAGGGAAATCCATTCATTCGTTGTTGAGATATTTCAGTCTGGACCAAAGTGAACGTTCCGGCCAGCATACATTGCCATCACACCTGAAAATAGTAGCCAAAGCAGTTGTTTTCAAGGGCCGCGAATTTCCAGCTACGCCCTTGGGTGAACTTAAGCTGTTTTTTAGATTAAAGATACAAAGTAGTGACTTGTTCTGTTCTCTCATCCAGGCGCAGAGCATATATGCATGTCAGTGGCCAGCTAGCTGCTGGCTATACTTTTTGCTTTGTGTTCAATTGCTGGTGACACAATGTATTTGATCTGCCTGCCTTTGTCAGAGCTACTTCTTTGAGATGTGCTTGTTGTGTCAAGACCCTAAGGCAGACAGAACCCATTTAGTACAATGGGAATATCAGAATTGTGTTTTTTTTTATCTTAGTGCAGATTGACAGTGTTAGCTGTCTGCTAGTGAAATGCCTGCAGTGCTTCACAGATGCTGGGTACCTAGATGCTGTTTTCAAGGTAGACAGCTTGTCAAGATGAATGACAGGTGCTGTGGCAGGAATTAGACCATCTGAGGGAAAGGAGGGCGGGATTTACAACAATCTCTTTGTCTGAAAACAAAAAGTTGCATATTGTAAATGTAATTCCCCTTCACTAAGACGTAAGAAAGATTCACAGATTCCAGATAACAATGTTACAACCCAAACATGTTTCCAAATGAGGGATTTGAAAGAACACTGTAGACTGACTTGCCCTAAAGAAGCCGCTTTTATCCCGAAGGAGGATTTTGTGCACTTTCCAAAAAGAAGAGGAAAGTAACATAAATGGTCTGTACCAGACAGAAGACTCATTTGTAAAGTCAAATCTTTGCCGTAGGCCATTTTGTCCGTCTTTGTGGCTCTCCAGCAGGGGGTCAGAATTGGAGATAGCTCTGCAATCAGCCACCACACTGAGCAATCACCACTGTATCCATAAGGATGGTTTCCATTTGAAATTATGTGAGCTTCATTTCATACTAAATGGCGGAAAAAGGTAGTGTTTTTTTTCCCCCCATCCATTTTCATTGCATTGTTGGAAATCACCACTGAGCTGGTATAATCAGAGCATTCAGTGTGGGGCACTCTTGTCAGCATTTTACCTTTTCAACCTTGTGCCATGAATGAATGAAAAGTTATTACACAAGAAGCATCAAGTAAGTTTTTTGAGTATTCACGGCCATGATCAGTAAAATGTGCAATCTCCAAGAAATAGGCAGAACAGAATAACAGAAGAAAAGCAGCCACTCTCCACATCAGGCCAGCACTGTATTACCTCTCAGGTCCTCGTAATGTCCTACTAGATTTCTTCAAATTTATCACAGAGGACTGGAAGAGTAATGGCAATGTAAGAAAACAAAGTCCACTAGGGACGTGTACTACATCATTCAGATTTAACACCGCCATCTGTTTTGTGGTGCCCAGAAATGGCAACATCAGTGCTTAAGATGAAGCGTTTACAGAGATGACAGATGCTCTAGAGAGGCAGGGTCTTTACCTGTGGAAAAGTAGGCCTGGAATCAGATGCCTGATGAAAGAGACACACTTATCTAATAGGTGTTGTGTTTGCCTCTCGTGGTGCATGTTGCGCAGAAGACAGATGTGTGGGGGTTTTTTTCTTCTTGGCCAGTGAAGTTAGGGGGAACACAAACCAGGGGACACCTTCTGCTAATGAATGTCAAATCAAAAGCTGACCTATTTAGAAAGTCAAAGCACTTTCACACCTATGACCGGGCAATATCTCAAGTGAGATCTAACCACCCCAGGCACCTCATCTCATACTTGTGTTCATGCTGCCAGCTGTGCATTTCTGACCAGGTGAAGCTGTGATTTGGGATTAGTTATGATCAATGTTGAATGCAGGAGGCAGTGGAGAAGGTGTTCAGGTTAAAGTTTCCCACTGTTTTCCCCTTCCTTTTATCTCATACCACCTTAAATTAGACTTTCTTTTTGTTTTTACTTGAAGGAGCATTTTTCAAATGAAACCAGTGAATGGGAAATGTGCCTTAATGTTCCATCTCTATGATGACACAATGTTGGATGGAGATAAAAGTGCATCAAGCTGACTATTATTGTGATTACGCAGTAGCACACATATTAAATTAAAGATTTTGTATTCTTGCTTGTTAGCATTTGCATATTTTAAAAAGCCTAGCATTAATCCTATTGAAGCGTGCTGGGGAAAAAGTTTACTAAATTTTAATGTTAAATTGGTTACTTAACGTTAGCATACTTGTTGTCTAACCTCATATATCAGACCTGTGTTAAACTTTTCATTAAATTATAGATTTTGTAGATAGATAAAATTGATATGTTTATTTTAGATTAAATTAGATTTTTGTCATTTTACTATACTAACAAAACTCATGATGGCCAAATAACATAAACATATTTTCTCACCAAGTGTCCCTTGCTATTAGTGCCATACTATAATATAAAAAAAGCTTTACTGTGTAGCATTAATAGGTAATTTTCTATTAAAATGCTGATTGATGTTAAATGTGCTGTAGAGTAGACCCAGTTGAACTTTTGGCTACACAAAAGAAGACTTTTACCGGAAACTTTGACCTTCAGGATGTGTCTCAAGGCTCACCGGTCTCTGTAATTGAGAAGAGAAAGTAACTATGGAGAGACTTTGTGTAGCAATATTGATAAAATGTCACCTCAGAAATTAGAGTCACCTAACAGCTTTTGTTGCACTCTTCTCCTTTGTGCTAAGAGCAAGTCTGTACTGGCAGCTTTCAGCACAGCAGACTGCTATTATTGGTCTTTTCTGCCCTAAGCAACAGAGAAAAAATGTGGGTTTTTTTCAGTTTTATGTGAGATAAACAGTGAAAATAAATGAAGGGGAAAATGCTGACAGCCTACAGCATGTAAGCAAGCCTCTGAAATAGTGTTAGCATTGCTGTGCGGCATCCTGGTTTGTGTTATTTGTTGTGTTTTTTATTGTTGAATATGACCGAGCTGTACAAGAAAGCCCACGATTACTACTAGTATTTCACATACTTTTCAGTGTGTCTGAAAGCACCTGTGAATTGTGGCAAACTGATTACCTGACATTCATAAAAAACTGATGTTTATTTTGAAGGCGACCTCTCTGGAATTCACCTCTGCATTTTAGCATAGTGTGAAATCTAATTATTTACTATCCTGTCAAGTCTTGTCTCGGGGTACACAGCATGATGAAAACATGCATTCAGTGTCTCTCTGTCTCCCTCTCTTCTCCCTCCCTCTGTCTCTGTTGGCCAATGAGTGGTGTCAAGGATATTGCAGTGACTTGACATCCGTGGCAGATGCACGGTGGCACGTCTGCCACGAGGGCTGACTGGAAACCTGACGCTCGGAGCAACAGCAGCTGGCTTTGCTTCTTGGAGGGAGACCACATTAGCACAAGGGAAAAGGCTTGTTTGCTTCTGCTGGCTTGGCATTGTTTGTAGTTGAATTATGATCTGTGTAAAATTTATGCTAAGCCTGACTTTAGGCACAAGCCTCTGTAGGGAGTTGTCTCATGTCTCATTGAGCCGCCAGTGCTCTTAAAACGATTCCTCCCACTGTCCTCAATTGGTCATGTTGTCTCGTTCGTCCTTACCAAGAAATTGTTGCAGGAAACAATAAAAAAGCCAATCAGTTTGTCATGTTGTTGCTGTTGAGAGGCACTGTCAGTTTTGGGGAGGCTGCCAAGGTGAGGATCAGATCATTTAAAATACAAGAAAGCCCCATTTCTTCACTTACATTTTACAGTTGCTTTGCCCAGGATTTTGATATTTGTGTTTATTATATATCTGGCTTCACCTTTTGTTTGTGGTGATCACAGCATAAAACAATTCTAAGCAAAGGTTCATGCCCATTACTCTGGTTAATTAAAACAATGCGGTTTGGAGACCCCATTGACTTTTGTTGAGCTTCAGAATTTTTATTCAACAACTTTAAGTGAAAGGCTGCGCATGTAGTGACTTCCATTCGGAGCCTGGTAGGAACCGCGGGAAAAATGGGAGATTTATGATGATTGTTTGACACAGATCTAGCACAGGCACTAGCCTTTATCTCACCATGTGTGTGTAATCTTGTGTTACACACAATCCTGTTTTTTTTAAGTTGCTATTTGTTATTTCTTAGGTTTCTTTGTTGTTTCTTAACTCGTCTGATGGTCTTATTTTTAATATGTTACTATAGTACAGCACTTTGTGACCTTGAGCTCTGAAAGGTGCTATGTTAAATAAGTTTTACTTACTTACTTACTTACTTACTGGCTAACCAGGAGACGTATTCTTACTTATTCTGATGTGTTTATGCCACAAAGCTGTAACTGAGTGAACTTGACCTTGTCAGTTCCCTCAGTTCACCGGCGCAAGAGCAAGACAGATGCGTCATTAAGATAAGTAAGGTTTGTGTTTGGATGGCTATTCAGCCGTAGCATGCGCCTTTTGCTGAAACATTTTCATAAAGTCCATGCGCTCGTCAGTGTCAGACAAGAGAGCTCATGTGATCAAGTGAGAGAGAGGGAGCATGCTTAATGTTACACTACAGTTGTATGATTTATCAGTGAAGTGTATGAACTATTGCAGACTGGAGTCTCTGTTAACAGTGACATAGAGACGCACATCTCCTCTATGAAACTGCATCTGCACCCTCACTGCGCTGCATTATTATAAACTGTGAGGAACCGGTCATGCGTTACCTCTCTCTTGTCCAGGCGCTGTCTCTCCCCCTTCACCTCTTTGCAGTTGTCATGAATTAGTTCCTGTTGTTGATCGTGCAGTTGCAGTGGCTGCCTTGACATACAGCGTGTTGGTGTTCAACTTTGCAATTGTTGTCAAAAACGATTAGCTATAAGTTATCCTGGTTATTTAAATAAACACAAAAACGATGAACAGCGCACACCAACTGTGACTGACTTCCAGTGTCCCTGATGAATGGTTTTTATAATTGACAAGCATTAACAAATTAGAAATATATCTCTGACCATTAGGATAATTTCATAATTTCCATGGACTTGAAATCATTTTTTTGTTTGATGGGCTTGCTTCCCTGGCATTTGGCCGTTGTGCCTTCAAAAAACTCAAATGATAAAATTCCAGGCCTGGTCTACATACAACAAGAAATTAAATTATTCCAAATATTCCATTAATAGAAAAGTGCATCATTTTAATTCATTTTGATCCATCTGTACAATAGAAAGCTCAAAAATATACTTCATGTTAACGTAAAGCAACAGACCAATTTAGCATGACATTGTGTAGCATTTAGCATGACATTAACAGGTAGCATGGTAGATGTTAGCAGGATTATAGCTGGCTTTTTACAACTGGCAAATTTAATACACATGCCAAACGAGTAAAAAATGTTTTATTAAATATGTGTTGTATAATCATAAAATCTTTGAGTTTGATAGCCTTCCGTATCATCAAACAGACCAGTGTGGTTCATTTCATGAAATAGACCAACAGTAGCACTATAAATAACAGTAAGTAATAGAGGAAACACTGAAAGGTACATCTTCAGTTTGCCAGTAAAATTACTGGAATATACAAAATGGAAAAATTAATGAACAGTTATGTGAAGATATAATAATTTCTTAACGATTTTCAACATTGTGCAGCTTCTTTTTACGAGGTGGATACTATTCATCGAAAAACAGACTTAATGGTATAACAGAATTAGTTGAAATTGATTTCCTGGAGTGCTGCAAAATGTGGTGAAATTTGATAGAGGGGTGGAGTGTCTGAACCTCTCAGGCCTTAGTTTGGCTTTTAATGATCACACCGCAAATAGCTACTCCATTACAGTAACTGGAGTAAAATGTAAACCGTTACTTCCACCGTGGTGTGTCATTCCCGTCACCTCTTTGCCCTCAGCGGTCGGGCGGTGTTGATGTGTTGTGTTGGGGTGTTGGATGGTGCCTTCAGCTTTCTAATCCGGAGAGCAGAGAGGTGCTGCTGTCGCTGACAGACTGACTGACAGGCAGGCGGAGAGGACCCAGCTGTGATGGCTGGTGTCGGCTCAGTGGCAGCCTTATGATGAATTGCCTCTCTTGAATGATAGCGCTGTTACCGAATGATACTGACGCAGGATTGTTCTGTCAGCATCTCACCGGCGACCGCAAATAAAGAAATAAATAAATAAGTGAGAAATGAACCGCTATGCAACTTGCCTCCCCATCTTTTTATTTTTCATTAAAGATGCCACCTCTCATAGATCTCCATATGCAGTGATATGGAACTGGAAGTTTGTGCAGAAATACGGTGGAGGAAATTGCCTTGTAGAACCACAAATGTGGGTGAACTTTTGAGCGATTGAAAGCTGCCTCTTATTTGTTTTTTTTCACTTTTATATCCAGCAGAGTATATATAGGGGGAAAACTGTGTTTCTCTTTATTGCCACAGCATAAATTATATTTGATTGCATCATGATAAATATTACTTTGATGTTGTACAATAAGACCGAAAATAAGCTACGTTCCATTTATTTGCTGATAACTGCAATTTCCTTGATGCAGAATGTATTATTTTGCTTTTATTTTATGTTTATTTATACATTTTGATATTCACCTCACTGTCCTGTCTGTTTACAGCTCAGATGACTACTATGAATACGGACACAGTGGGGAATCATATGATTCGTATGGTGAGTTGAAGACCTCTCTTTCTCCAATATATATCGTGTCAATTGTCGGAGCAACATCAATTTAGTTTAGACACTGCACCGCTGGCTTCATATCAGTTGCCATAGCACCGGGTAATTGCGTGATGTCTTAGACACAATCAAAATAAGGCTGTTTAAAGTGATTTATTCAGAGTGGCATTGTTCTTCTCCCAACGGTAAACAAGTAAACTTTTTTTAATGGCGTACAGTGGTAATTAAGCTACAAGAAATTACCCTAAAAATTGTAGCATTAAAGAGTTTGCACAGAAAATTGAAATTTTAATTTTAATGCTTTATTCAAAACAACATTACTAACAGTAACCTTACACACTGACTTAATGTCTGAATGTAGTTTGTGAGTGCGAAAAACAAATCCAATACCAAGTCAAATGCTGCCCTCAGGAACAGATGACTCCCTTCAGAGGAGAACTGGAACTGTAAAAAAAACTACTATGCTTTAACCTGCTATGTGTTTTGAGATTTTTTTTTATTGTTATGAAGTTAACAGAAACTCATTTTGCCGTTTGTGTGTAAACAACAATGTATTGAATGTGAGTTAACATGGAATGTTTAACCTTTTCAGTGTGTGCATTAAGAAGATAATAGCCAGCAGCTTATGAGGATATAATAAAATATGCTTATATGAAGAAAGGTCAGTCTTTTCATACGCATCATGCTAAGCTAAATATTCAAGCCATTACACGCTGGTGAGTGTGTTTGTGGTACAACAGTAATGTTTGGCTCTGCAGTCAGCGAAATACAACAGCTTTATGTTTAAGACCACTTTCAGCAACTGGACTCTGCTTGCCGCAATGTTCAGACAAAGTTAAAACCACTGAGATAATGTTCAACAGTACCGTGTCAGCTTTTGACAAGATACAGTAAAAAGTATGCCAAGGTCATATCTGCTGCAGAGTGTACTTTCATGATAGTAGAGTTAATATACAATACAGCACAGCAGACCATGCTCCTGTACAGCTGATGGTTGACGCCGGTACTGGTGTGCACCAGTTAATAATCTAAAACAAAAACTATTAGCTTAAACTATTATAAGAACACAGTGTAATTGGAGTTGTGATGATTAGGTTGTGCATTTGTGTCTGCTGAGCTAAAAGCTCCAAATAGAATGCAGCTTCCAAACAGGATTACTTAAATGTATTATTTATGATGTGTAAATATTTAAAAGAAAATTAGTTAGCAACTGACTGCAAACACATTACACAATTAGTTATTTTTTATTCACTGCAATCCATAATTCTTAAGTGTTATAGAGATTTATGCTGCATGTCTTTTCACGTCTTAAAGTAAAATGACAGTGACGGTTGGGATTTTGTTTGGAGAAGTTTTTGGCTTTTAAAATGTACTTGTCTGGCAAAACAAGGTGAAAATGGCCATTACAACCTCTGCATCAGGAGGTTATAATATACTGAAGACCTATGTTTGTTCATTGCATGGTTAAGAGATTTCAATGTGTTTTTGGAAGTCAAAGCTAATAAAAACTTTCCCCAACTTTTCTGACCACACAAGTGGAAGAACTAAGTGCCTTCAACTCATTAGAGTGCTGCGTACCTCCACATAAAATAAAAACTCTGCCGCATGGCTCACACAGAAAAAGGCCGACAGTACAAAGGAAACAGATAAACAGCGTTGATGTGCATCCTTGTTCTCAAAACACAAGGTTACCTTGGTCTGTTTCTTCAAAGTGACTGTCAGTGAAAGGGTGACAGGTTTAATTAAGGGGTATTGGCTATGTGCTGCCAACAGAGAGCCTGTACACAGAAAAAAAACAACCCTTTGTGAGCCAAAAGCTCTAGGGAAGTCTCAGTGCTGGCTGAAGATCAGACAAAAGGTGCCATCGATACTGGCACTTTCACATTGACAGTACCAGGGGGTGAACAGGGGCTGATTTGGGCTAATGGTAATTGTGACCTTTTTGCCGGGAGACACTAAATGGCTCCTTTTCAGGTAGCTATTTGATCCTTGCATTCAATTATCTGAGATGCATCCTTCGAGGTGAAAGGCAAGCTTTTCGGTGTGAGTTACTGTTTGTCTTCCCGGCTTGAAACGGTCCTTTTGTTATGAGATGAGCGGCATCGATAGCAGAGCGCTCACAACTTCGGCTGCATTGTTTTCATGGACGCGAGCATTTACACCACATTTGCATAGAACTTCAAACACTTACACAAGTTCTTGTAAACTAATGATTAAGTATAAGACCTCTATAATCACTCCCCTTCTTTTTCTTTTCTTTTCTTAATCAGGTCTGGAAGAGTGGGCAAGCAAGGCACCATCAGCACGAACAACCAAGGGAGTGTACAGAGATCAGCCATACTCCAGATATTGAACTGTTTATACAACTGGCACCTGAGGCTATCACAAGTAATGGATTTTTTATGGACGCTCCCACCTTTTTAGAATTGAAAACTAAACCGCAAAATAATACGAATGGAACGGTCCTAGTGAGACACTGAATGAGTCAAAACTGGTTTTCAAAAATGGCATCCCCATGATTATAAAAACATACTCCCACTGGGTAAAATGTGTTAAGGTAATCTATCCTATCCTCTAGGAGAAATCGACTGGACGTTGAGATTAAGAAAGACTCCAGAGTACATTAAGTTTCTCTCTCAGCTATGTGATTGTGAAAAGTGACATTGTATCAAGCTAGTTTACTTGGTAATGATTAGTGAATCACTCTAAGCTGCCGATACAATGTTTCTACACAGCTGCCAGTGCAACTTAATTTATCACCCTCTATTCTTCGAACCTTCAACTGCGTCGTTGATCACTTTAAAATGTAGTAGCTTAGTTCTAGGAAAGTGCAGTACTGTAGATATTTTTTCTGAGGGTAATTGGTGAAATTGTGTCCCTTGTAAATGAAACATTTACAAACTGAAAAAGAGAAACGTCATAATGTATACACATTGTTTTGCTGTTTCCTCCTTTTTGTAAAATAATAGTTCTTTAGTGTTAAAGGGCTTATAAAAGCATGGTGTGCAACTGTGGATATTGTCAGCTGTTTTATTTTGAAAAGCATATGTAGTTGTGTTCGTGATTACGCCCCCCAAAACATCAACTTTAATACATCTATAAATAGCTGCTCATACTTTCTGTACACTAAACAGCCAGAGTTGCAAAACAGTCAAGGAGCTTTTAAAATGTCTGTGATTATAAAAAAAAAGTCATTTAGATGTTATTTTTTGATTTAATCAAAGATACTTTTCTGACTTTAATAATCAATCTTAAGCTACTAAATCACATGCTGGTGAATTGGTAATCATTTCCATCTAGAGATTTGTTCAACTATATTGATTTTGAGCTTATGTAAGCCCTTTAATATTTTCTTCTTTGTTGATGCTGAATAAACATTTTGAAAGAAAACCCTTGTGTTCGAGAGAATAATTATGGACTTATAAAAAGGCCTCTAATTTAAACTAACAAACCCAAATGAAAGAGCTAGATACGTTTGGAATATCCAGTAGATAGAAGCCTGCGATGAATTTAATCATGATGTATATCTTCATAACAAAGTGAAAAACAAAATAAAACATATGTTATTGCATTAAAAATCCAAAGTAGTAGCAAGCTGGTATTACCAAAAATACATAGAAACAGTACAAACAACAAATGGCTGTGTGCGACCTTGCAGATGACCTTGGTAATCTGATAAGAACGGTTTCCTATTTGTGTTTGAACGCCATGTGATGCATTTTGTTGGAAATCTCTCTGACTGAGATTTAGAGGATTTAGCGATAACGACATTGCCACTTTTGAAACACTCTCCACTCTGTTTGTTCGTATAATTCGATGTGAAGCGAACGCTGATCACGTCAAGCATCATCAGTAAACACACATTAACTCTCTGAGTGTTTACCCTGACAGAAACGTAACACTGCATGAAAGCCTCCTTGACCTCTGGCCATGTTCGGTTCAGAACGATGGGG
>JAPMOB010236971.1:0-49373 GCA_029875015.1 Lepomis gibbosus
TGTCTGATGTGCGAGCCTCAATGGGAATTTGGAAACCCACATCAGCTGCTCTCTCAATCTGGCGAGGTGGCAGCACGAGACAACAAGGCCACTGCTGCCAAAGGATGAGGACATAGGGTTATCTGGTCTTATTACATGTACACAATAGTGGATAAATACTAAAGCACATGTGCAAACAGGTATAAACAGCCATCTGTACCCAACACACTTGATTTGATCTGCAACACTGAGCATCTGTTAAGGACTTTGAATTTGTACAGTCTATATGTTGTGGTCCTCACTTTACATCATATCCAGTGATGTGACTATTAAAATTAGAGGTCTTTAGGTTGTTTTCCTTAAATTTTCACATTTTTGACAAAGAAAGGCAGCACTTCAGTCAGACCACAAACACAATAGTGGACCTTACATCTAGGTTACACTATACTATACAACATATGTACAGTGAAAAGTTTGAGTGTCGAGAGCTCTTTTTATAAACAAGATGAAAGGATGTTGCTCTTTTTTTAATGATGTGAAATCCCAAGATAAAAACAAGTTGTGTGTTTTAGGAATCCTGAACCAAACTCCAAAATCACATTGCACAAATATTACACAGACCACAACTGACCCACTAAACCCAGCAAGCAAGTGTGCTGTGCCTACCTACAAGAAAACATCTTACATCATGCTCAGAAAGCAGTTCAAAAGGTTGCTTAGACTTCACAAGTGTCTTGCCTAATAGACTGCATGTATAGTGTGTCGTCATACACCAGGAGGAGCAGTTGACAACGGCCTTTTCTGAAATGCAAACAACTGGTTTTGGACGTCACATCTTTTTGGACATGAAAGGGAACAATTGCAGAGAACCAGACAAAACAAACCCCTTTACATGTCAAAAGTTAAACAAAGAAAAGTGAACATGATGTCTCTAGACGTTCAAGTCAATATTCCTTTAGAGCATCTTCTTTTTTTGCAGATATTCTTCTGACAATTTTTTTTCGCCCATGCAGTTTTTGCACAGCATGTTCAGCGACAACAAGTCCGCCCTAGAAATGTCAATCTGCCAAAATGAAACTGCGGGATCACAGTTAATTTTTCGCTTGGTAATTCCTAAAGCCTGTAGCAACACTGAAAAGAAGGTTTCGGTATGAGTAAATTGAGTTGGGCAGCAACATGGGTCCTGAAGATGACAACGTCTGAAAGCCTCAAGACTAAAGTAGATTTTAAGTGTCACAATTCAATTTGCAACCTAAATTGCACTCAGCCTTACCGATTAGTCTAAACTTTTCTGTGTGTATAGATGAGGGACATAATGTGTTTGACACTACAGTGGTGGTGAAGACAATGTAGCTGACACAACTAGTCCTTTCTACCTGTCAGAAATGCACATCTTGGGGGCGTCAGTTGGTTCACCCAGTAGAGCGTGCGCATCATAAACACGAGTCCTTAATGCAGCGGCCCTAGTTCAAATCCAACCCGTGGCTCATTTGCTGCATGTCTCCCCCTGTTTCTCTCTCTCTCCTGCATTTCCCTGTATGTCTTCGTCTGTTCGATCACCAATAAAGGCAAAATTGCCCAAAAATAATTGATTTGTAAAAAAAAAAGAAATGTACATATTTCCGCACATCTTTCCTTACAGGTTTCTCAAGCAGGAAAATTAAAGAAAGAAATTAAGACACTTGCATTCAATTGCCGATCGATCACCACAATTTAAAATCAAGCTTGGCATGGAGTAGCAACCTAGCTAGTTACTGTATTTTACATTTTTCTGGACAAAGTAGTGGAGGCTTAATGTGGCATATCACTGTTATCTATCCTAATGACACCGGCCTCATTGGTTCATCACTGACTAGCAGCATCAGGCCATCTGGCTTCATAATGTACTGTACAACAAGGGTGCATGTCCCGGTATAATACCTCTGCTTGTTTTTCATTTACAACATGTCTCACTCAACTGCTGTGCTGCATCTGGAGAGCTGCAAAAATATATAAGTACAAACAAGAGTTTTCGTTTCAAATTTGACATAAAAAGTGGATGATTGTGCAAAATCTTCCTCATCACTTTTCAAATTTTAACACCACTTAACTCGATATAGCAATTTCAACTGCTCCCAGACTCTTAAGAGGGAAAAAAAATATTGATACAGATAGACCTACAGAGGCACCTGTCCTTCATTTGTCACAATAAAAAAAACAAGGGATTTCCCAGGAATACCAATAATTTCTTTCTTCCAGGACACAGTGAACTGCTATTATTATTCCCATTTCCACTGCAGTTTGCCCCAGGAAAAAAAACAGTATAGTATATGTGTGTGTCTTTTAGTCATTACCTCCACTGGTCCCCATTCTCCCAGGTTCAGGGCTGATGCATATCCAACGTGGCAGCCGGTCGCCAACACTGCGCCGGGATGAATAGTTTGTCATCCCTGCTTCCCTCTCTCCCTCTCCACTCTGCTCACTGCCTCTTGCCAGAGCTGTTTGCTCAGCTGTTCCCCTCTCTGACCGCATTTATCCCAGATGAGCGGCACAGCTTACCCCGTTAATCTGTGTGCGAGTGTGTCTGTGCGTCTGAGTGTGTGAGTATATGCGTGTCTCCATTCCAGGCATCTCATTGGCCCCCTGATGATCATCTGAAGACACGCCCTGATCAATGGACACACACACACACACACACACCCCCCATCACACAGGAGACAAACTCACAGGACATGCATTGTGCTTAAAGTGGAGGTCATTTGGAGCATGTCTGAAGTTCATAAGATGTCACAGCACATAATAGTCTTATGAATCCTCTTGTCAATGATGCCAACCCTTCCCATATTAAATTCAGCAAGGCTGTTCCTTAACAGTGGTGAAAGCAGGGAGTGTGTATGTGTGTGTTGATGCCTGATTAAAGTGTTGGCACCCACCTGAGACTGGTGCAGTATTAGCATCACAATGTACTTCCTAACCTGTTCCTCCTCCTAAGGCTGAAGTCATATAACAATTCAGGATAAGAAAGAAGGCCTCAGCCTCATTCCAAACCGCCATTCTTCAAATCAGTGTTTGTTTGCATGGTGATTGGAGGACAAATAGTGCTGACGGGTAATAATGAGATTACAAAACAGGGGGAAAAAAATGGCTTAGCGCCATTTCAAGAAACAGGTTTCCAAATGCTCACTTGGAACATTTCTAAATGAAAATGTTTCCACCTAAATATTAGCAGTGTAATGGGATATATAGTAAAATTATGTTTTGAAATACAAAAGCACAAAGATACTTTGTGGAGATGATATTAGTAACAAGTACATTCAAATAGCTCCCGTTTTAGGCAGAGTGAAGTGAAGATAATCATTTAAATAAATTCAGATAACAGCAAATTCTCACTGAAGTGGAAACAGTTTTAGCTTCAGTGGACACACTTTCCCCTCAATTCGTGCACACAAATTTACATCTGTTCATCTCCATTTGCATGTCTCTATTGACTTTGCATGCACACAACCTCTTAAAATCTTCACACACTGCAGCAGTCTCTTCTGAAAAGGGGCTGTGTAACCACCTAAGGGTGCTTGGCGAATGTTAGTCCAACCAAAGTTTGGAATTTCTACAGTGTCTGGAGGGAGGACGCTCACTGGGGCTTCACGTCCCACAGGGGACGAAGAGGATTAGGAGACGGAGATAGTATCCTAATGAGAACATTTTAATTTAGATTTTATTCTTAAATTTTATTTATACTAGGAACTGTTTAATTTATTTTCTTGTCTGCTACTCTTTGCATTTCTATAGGGTAAACTATTTTTTTGAGATGTAGCAAACACTTTTTGCTACATCTCAAACAAGAATAAAGAAATACATTTTCAATTGGTAAACTGTAATTTGTTTTTAGTCAAACTACAGTCAGTGTGTCGAAATGTGAACCCTACAATGTATGTTGTGTATTGCGCTGACTGTACACCTATTATTAAATACTTTACATCCATAACTAACTGAAGAATACATCATACAGAGGCCCTCATGTTCATGTTGTGTAATATTCAGGAACTTTTTTTGTGTTTGGTACAAATACAGCACGTGCTTTTATACTCTCCAAATAAACTGTGTATTCCAATCCACAGACTGCATGGCTGGCTGCAGCTAACATAGCAGTGGCCAGACATGAGCAGCTGTTGTTGTGGTTGAACCATTCCCCAGCTAGCTATTTATCTGCCAATGTGAATGTCTGTGTGCGTGTGAGAGAGAGAGAGAGACAGAGAGACAGAGAGAGCGAGAGTACTCAGAGAGAGAAAAATGACATGCACTGTCAGATTTGAGGCATTTTACCAAATGTTTTGCGCACCATCACACCACTCTACTATTGTACAGGACTGAACGTCCATTCATCCTTCCAAAATGTATATCTACAGCATATTTACACTGTGTCCCTTGTTTTACTGTAAAGAAAAGTATACACACACACACCATCTTACAAGGCCTACAAACTAATGAAGTCTGACATTGTTTTTGAAAAATGCCTATTATTGCACGACACTATCACACATCCATTGGTCCAGTAGGTTTTTTGGTGTCCTAACACTTTCATCAGGCTCTAAAACCTTGCCGAAGACAAGGTGAAATCTCTGCCACCCACCTCCAACGAACTCTGTGTAAAGTGAAACAAATAACCCCTCTCACCCCTCTTAGAGGAAGGACTCTGTGTGCCTTGACTGAGATTTATGCCACGGACGACAGAAAAGAACAGTGGGCAGCTAGGAGCTTAAATGCTGGCTTTGTTTTTCTAGACACTGGCTGTTTTGTGATCCATCATGTTTGCGAAGGAGAGGTGTGATTCGGCTGCTTCTGCAGATCCAGGGCCCACTCTTCCGGCTCAGTCATAGATTAGAAAGGTGCTGCAGTGAAGTATAAAGTTTCATTTGTTCAAACTTTATGTTATTTCTTTACACAAACTATACACATAAAAATGTGCAAACTGATAATAAAACAAAAAACAAAACAAAAGAGGGATCAGAATCTATTTCACCCTCTTGAAAAGTAGCCTCAGGGCCCCAAGGAATGTCTTCATATCTAAAACACAAAAAAAAATCAACAAATTCTCCAACATCTAGTTTTATAATGGATACTTTGTACCTACATTGGGTGGTCGTACATTGTTTAAAATATTTCCCCCCACATATTATCATCAAAATCTTGTATTTTTGCCTTCTCTTATAACATCCCTGTCTTTCTGTTCCAAGCAATCCAAACTAAGTTGAAAACCTTTTTAAAGAACAGACAACAATGAACCTGGACGGTCATCAGATATTTCAGTTAGTTCTATTTAAATCATAGCTGTAAACTTATACCACTAAAGTGTTGTAACAAGAGATCTCAGCAAAGCTATAGATCACGTTGGCAACGGTGAAATCCTCCCAATATCAAAGCAGGAAACATGAGATTATCAAAATGCTGTTGGTAACTGCAGTAGAATTCACAATGGCTGGATAAACCAGTGGTTCCCAAACTTCTTTCAAATACGGCACCCCTTCATAGCGATATTTTTTCCTCTCACAGCACCCCACCACCACACACTGGTATTTTGTCTCAACATGTCTCTCGAGCTTACTCTGGACCATTGCCGCATTTAATAGCTTTTCCCTGCAGATGGAGCATTCACAGTCGATCTCCCTCAAATTGCACCACACACTGTATCCCACAATTTTGTTGGTTTGTGGTATACTTTGACATTACAGCTTCAGCTCCTGAGTACAACAATAGAATCAACACACAAGTGTGGCGTCTCGAAGAAACACTGAAAGAGGGAAAAGAAACTGTCAAATAGAAAAGCATTCATCGTCTTAGCTGCCTATGGTGAAAGACAGAAGAGAAAGATCACCCTGTATGACGAACTGAGATGCATTTGTGGGATGTTGTGTGGGCTGCATGTGTGAGTCACGGGGGACATTATCGTTTGGTTCATCAGGAGTCCTTTCTTTCAGGATCTAGAAAAATCAGCCTGACTGTAGTGAAAATGAGTGATCTGAGAGGTGCAGGTTGAATTTTGCACCCTCATAGTCTTACTTTGCATGTGTAAATTATAAACACAAGTCAGAGCAGAATTACATGATCATGGTGGGGTTCTTTCTGAGAGTTAGAGAATCAGAGAATAAAATGAGAACGTTTTTGGGAACAGATGATGTGTTTCACTAGAGATCCAGTCTCTACAGCTGCCATTTGTTAAGTTACAATCCTCTCATCAGTACAAGTAAACACTCACATGAATCATAGTTAGACGATCATTCATAGAGCTGTTCATTTTCAGCATGACACTGAGGCTTCTTGCCTGGTTTAGTATGCAGAGCGCTCCATCTTCTTGAGAAACCCCGCCGCTAATAATGCTATATTGAGATGCAATGGCCAGCTCTCAGTTTTAATGGTGACTGATGGAGGGCGCAGATGCATTATTGCTCGCCGTTCATCAAGTTAACTTTGCACATTAGGAAGTTGAATGAGTTTCCAGGAGATTCTATCAGTGGTAATTATGGGACGGGCTGGGATTTACAGGGGGGGCAGATTTCAAGCTGGTTTCAAGTTTGTCCGACAGGGGTGTCCATACCAGGCACGTAACTAGGATGTTGTATGTGAAATGATAATGTCTAGACAAGAGTGGATCTGGCATTTTTAGCACATGAATACATTTTAAACCTTACTCCTACAAATCCTAAACTCCCAAGATTACTAGATTTCAAAGCAATGGTGAAGAAAGAGTGATCACGTAGGAGGGAGAACAATATATAACATAATGACCAACCAGAGCTGTGCAGAGAGGTACGAGTGATTTTACATTCTCGTTCTGTGTCTGTGTATGTGTCTGTGTATTTCACTCTCCTTCCTCCTCTTTGTGCACCCCTGCCTTCAATCTCCTCACTGAATGTTTGTCACTTTCTTTCTCAGACCCTCTTCTCTGCCTTCCATCTCCCCCATTTCTCGTTTCCAATTTCCGGTCTCCTCGTCTCTCCTCTCCTCCTTTAGCTGCACTGCAGATTGCAGTAAACCCAGAAAATCCTCTTCATCACACAGTGCAAATACCATCTGTATTGGGTTTGCCCTCAGCCCCAATTATCGGCTAGATATGTGCCCTGTAGCATCTGGGACAGCGTCGGACGCTGCACAATTTATACACAAACACAGCATCACAGGGGAGAATGTCAAGTACCTGCAGCCTGATGGGTTGCACATGTTGCTAAATGCTATAGTCAAACAGCTTATGAACAATGTGTGAATGTAGATGTCATTATGTCTCATCACACCAGTCTAAAATTAGTTATAACATAGAAGTTGGGAGGAAAAAATGTACTTTACCACATTTTTAAATAGAATATAAAACGTGCAATCTGTTACATATAAGACAGTGCAACTGGCAACTGTTTTCTTCTAGTCAAGGAGGTGCTACGTTCTTGTTATACACAAATATCGTAGAGAGGAGTTCATGGTGTATGGTGGGTTTATAAAACCACAGGACTTTGACACCAGGCTTTGCATCCTGAGTTCTGCATGTAAACGTATGTTTAGACAACTTAAATGCATGGCAAGTTAGGGAAAGCTCACGGCTTTGGTTAAACACAGAGTCTCTTGCTTAAAGCCAGCGTAAACTTTTTTATTCTTGATCTTGATATTAATACAGCGATCATTCCTTAATTTTGACCAATTGCTTTGACTGCTTAAACATAACCATAAAAACAATAAAACGGTAAATGGTCTTCATCTTTTCGACCACTCAAAGCGCTTTACACTACATCACATTCACCCCATTCACACGCTGATGAGCAGAGGCTAAGATGCCAACTGCTCATCAGAAACAGAAATGAACTCACACACATCCAGCTATGCCACCAGGACAAATTTGGGGTTCAGTGTCTTGCCCAAGGACACTTCGACATGCAGCCGGGAATCAAACCTTCCGACCACTTTATCCCCTGAGCCACAGCTGCTCTTTACTCCTTCAGTTGCTACTAGCAGACACTGTACTGCTGCAAGCTGGTATTGTAGGAAAACAAATGAAATATGGTAACGTTTTGCAACATTTTTGTAATTATGATGACAAAAAACATAATCAATCAGCCGTACATTTATTTAAAATTGGTTGGATATATAAATGTAATTTCTGAGAGACAGGTTAGTACAGAGTTATTGTCCAGTTTTATACATAATGGTGGCTTGTTTGTTTCTGGTTTAGACGACACTGTAGTGGAAATACGCTGGTTGCAACAAAGCCACAATGACCATTGTGCGGCGATATCTCCAAAACACAGCTTTGCACACACCAGTTCCAGATATGACCTAGAGTTTACACTGCTCTCACAGTGTAAGAAAGGCAGCCTTGACAACAAAATGTGACAAAACCACCCGTCTGTGCTTTGTGTGTGGGAAGGTGCCTCTGCATGTAATTAGCCAACTAGTAATGACTTGTGACTCCGCAGCAGCAAGAAAGTGAATGACTCAGAGCTCAAAGGCATAAATAAACGACATACCAGCTTTGTTCCCTCGTCTAGAATTAAGAACATTAATAATTAAATTGAACAATAAATGGAGGTGGCCCAAGGAGGCAGAGAAGAGAGAACAGCATGCAGCAAAGAGGGCATTTAAAAGCACAAAAACACAACACAGTGCTAAAAATATGGCTAAATAAGAAACTTATAGCTACATATAATAAAGTAACACACAAACAAGTTCACATACAGAGCTGAGGCTGCATGGAGATGTCTGGAGCTATTCATTTGCATCTTGGAAATAAAATAAAAAGGTTTAGAAAGTAGTCTCTGGGACAAGGCAAAAAATAAACAGATAGATGGCAAGTTGCGCTCGGGAAAAAACAAAGCGAGTTGGGTGGTAAGTCACGTTGAGGGTGGTCTACTGAGTGGAATGAAAAGGTCCTGGATGAAACACATCACAAAAAAACAAGCTCCCACGACATCCTCAAAGACTGCGGTGTGTGTTTGTGGTCGCAGATGCTGAAACAGACCCCTAGCAGCGCTGACCTTGGCATTGTTTACTCTAGCGGGGCCTTCAAAGACACCAGGCGCAGGCAGTGCCAGAAACTTTACCTCAGTCTCCATGGAGACAGTGTACGTTTGACTGGGAACTTTCCAGGCTCATTACCAGATGAGGTAGTGGGTTCTACCTCACTGCCTCGCTCTATTTGCTTCCTTTCCACTCATGGATCCGCAGAAATACAAGAGAGAGAGAGAGAGAGAAACAGAGAGACAGAACTGAGAGGGGAACTAAAAAAAAACATTACCTGAATGAAACTGCAAGTCACAGAAGGACCGGAGGAAAGGAGGGCAAATGAGAGAAAGAAAGAAGTGAGACATGAAAATGTAAAAGGAGAAACAGAAGGGGAGAGAAAGGTTAACTGACAAGAAAGATGACGAACAGGAATGACTAAAGGCGATGTTTCTTAAATGTCGTCCATTCACAGAGCTCCAGAACGGCCGGCGCAGTGCTAATGGTCTATTTGGTGGAGAAGGGGGGAGTATGGCAGAGGGATGGAGTGGGACAGTGGCCTTGCTGAACCGAGGGTCATTTTCAGAGAGCTATAATTATCTTATTTGAATACTGGATACACAGCTCTTTTTAAAGTGTTCAAAATTCTTTCCTTTGAGAAATCATAATGACAGAAAATTGAATGTGCTTTTGTGCTTTGAGCGCTCAAAGAATCCAACCTATAACTTATATCTGCTAATGACCTCGCTCATATCTCTCACTGTTGAATCAAAACACATCACAAACGTCCCGGAAATTGAAATGCAAACTTTTCAAAGAATAACATGCACTATGGAGATTTACATCTCATCAGATGAAAGGCTGAGGTGTGAGAGGCCTTGAAATACAGAACAAACGCGATGAAGGCGAGAAGACGAACAGCTACTTGGCCACTGACGCAGACCAACCGCATGAAGGGAGTTAGACTAATGGAGCAGAAAATAGAAGAATCATGAGCCTCTTATCTCTCTACTCATCAGAACAGCAAAACTAAAAGGAGATAACAAGGGGAGGAAAAAGATGGAGTGAAGAAAAAGGGAGCGCAGAGGAAAGCTTGAGGGTTTCTATAATCTCCATCCTTTCCAATCACAACCAAGACTCCTTCTAACTGTTATCAGCATTCCTAAATACTTCCCATCATTAGCAAGCTACCTCGTTCGCTATTGCTCTCATTCTCCTGGATGCCTCTCTATCTGCAATCCAGTCAGACAGCTCCATTTAGCGTGTCCAGCCTTACAGGGCCAACATTCCTTCCCTTCCCATGCTCTACAGTACTCTGGACTTTGGTTTTGATCTATTTCTGGCCCTACGCTGCCTCTCCTCTCATCAGTTCTTCTCATCTTAGCCTCGCGCGGCGGACGCTGCAGAATCCTAATGAGCAGAGAAAACTCACAATTGTTCTGTCACTGCCCTCAGCAACCATGCTGCCATCCATTCCTATCTTACATCTACACAGACTCTGGCACTGAGCTTCCACATAGGTGGGACCATGAGGCACACTTAGAGCGAGAGGATTGTGGGCTCTTTATTTTGTGAGGCTGTTAACATCTTAAAAGGGTTGGTGCATACTTATGCCAAGGCGTGGGCTACAGCTTTGACAGTGTGGTCATGTGGCTGGTAACTGTGTTGTTGAATTGGAGGCAAACACAGAAAGTGACTTTAATCTTCAAGCACCGCTCTGATCTGGGGCAGCAAGGCAAGGCCCTCACCAGCCAAAAAAGAGAGTAAAGCTTCGAGTAAAGAGTTTAGGGAGTCTACAAGGTCATGCCAGTATGTGGCAATCCGGTTTGTTTTATTAGACTTATAATTAAAATGAACCTTAAATTATGCATATCTCAATAAAGGCTGTGACTTCACAGTTCTATCAGGTTTGAGACATATATTTTTATAAATATTTCTATATTTCAGAAATATTTATACTGTATAAACTGGTAAACAGTGGTATGCACTAAAATAAGGACAATAGAAGTCAGCAGCACCAAAGCGTTGTTGTAAAACCATTCTCCAGTGTAATAACATGACACGAGAGGAGCAGCATGAATAACAAACACTGCAGAACAACCACAAAGGTTTATGTCCTGTCACAGCTTCAAGACAGGAAAATTGGACATCTAGCCTGTGCTGTTTCCACTGCATGATCCTCATTCAAATTTTCTCTTTCATAGCCAGGTGCAATTTCTTGTACCCGCTGCATATTTACCTGCCTTGTACTGAACATCTCCATGTCTCTCAATTGAACAGCAGGGGCAAAACTCTACTTGAATAGGGCTGTCGCAATATTGGCAACGTTAACGTAATAGAAATACTGTGCTATTGACAAGCCAACCGTAGGGGATGGCATCAATTGCAATAACCGCTATGTTCATATCTTCTTGCCTTACACCTGGCGTGTTAAATAAATACATTTAACCATCCATCCATCCATCGTCAGCCGCTTATCGTGTGTACAGGGTCACGGGGGGACATTGGGCGAAAGGCGGGGTAAACCCTGGACAGGTTGCCAGTTCATCGCAGGGCCACACAGAGACAGACAGCCACTCATCCTCACTTCCACACCTAAGGACAAAGACACCAATTAACCTAGCCTGGTGTCTTTGGATGGTGGGAGGAAGCCGGAGCACACGGACACAGGGAGAACACGCAAACTCCACACAGAAAGGCCGGGGCAACCGGGGTTTGAAACCATGACCTTTTGCTGTGAGGTAACAGTGCTAACCACTGCACCACCGTGCCAACCTAAATTCATTTAACACACCTAAAAAATTCCACAAGCAATATGAGGGCCGTAACGGGTCAAGCGCAATGAGGATTGCTGTCCAACTTCAAACTTTGGTTACAGCTGTAACTTAAGTTTTGCTATGTTTTATGTTGTTTGAACGTTACAGTTTAATTTAAGTTAGCTAACTTGGTGTTTTATAATATTGCACAGCTAATGTGGCTAGCAGGCTGGGCAATGTTGGACTAATGTCGCAACGTAATATTGAGAATATTAATAATAATAATAACAAGAGCAGTAGGTTGGATGCCTGTAACTCTTTTTTTCATCTGCTTTTTGTGGGACTTCATCTATACTACAGCGCAGTTAATTTCATACAGAAGCCCATTGTACTCAGCACCAGTCTGTTTGTGTGTGTGTGTATGTGTGTGTGTGTGTGTGTGTATGCGCCAGGGAAGGAAATTATCACCTGCCAGGCGCCAAATGCGGGTGGATTTTCTGTTTGGCAGCCAAGTGTTGGAAGGCTACCTGCCACCCGGGTAAATATATTTGGCATTTAATTTCTATTTGACCGTAACAGCAGACTTGTTGGTTGTGTGTCGCACTTAAATTGGTACCCGATTTACCAAGGTATCTAAAATCATGTAACACACGAATTAGAGGTGTTCATTGGGTGTTGTTTATGTTCTTTTCATGTTACTTGTGTTTGATTGGAGTAGATTTGTAAGGGGTGTGCATTAATGGACAGGTAACAGGAGGGGGAGAGTGAGAGTGTAGCTGCTTTCATACAGAGATCAGCGCGGAAAGAATATCCGCATATATGTCACATTTGTTTATTCATACTGAATGAAAGTTGGCAGCTTTATCCCGCAACCATGTGAGCTTTCACATAGCGGTCCAGCTTTACACAAACCAGTGGCATGCGGATAAAATCTGCTCCATACCTTTCATAAAGTGCAGCAAGCCGGCAGATTGGTGCATACCTTAGTGAAATAAGGCAGCGTGAAAGCTGCTAGTGTTATGAGCTAATCACAAAAGTTGTACTACGAGTGTTTTTAGCTTTTAGCTGGGTAGTTGGCGGTCCAGTCAGTGTCTGTTATACTGTCAGCTCTTCTAATGGTCTTGCTGTCCTCCCCAGAGATCAAGGAGAATGATCCATGGGCTGGTTATAAAACATTGATCCCACAAAAGCTGTGATGCTGTGGCACCATCCTGCCAGAACCAGGAGGAGAAACAAATTTCTATGTCACCTCAAAGCCAATTCATTATTTTGGCTGGTAAAAAATACGCTTGGCCGTTGGATTTTTTCATCTACCAGCCACCTTGGCAGGTGAGCCAAAAAGTAAATTTCCACCCTTGGTATGCGCGTTGCTGTTGCTCAGGTATATTTACATTATAGACATACCCTTAAGGTAACGACATAGCTACGTGTGAAAAACACATGGTCAAACTGCAAAAATTAAGTTGCTTGGCAGAGTTGTGTAACTTTGACACCCAGCATCTAGCTTGCCAAGACCATAAAACTGCAGTTAGTGGCTTGCTGGGAGATCCATAAATACACTTACTATGCATTATTGCACCAAATTATTTAATTTATCATAAAGTAAGTAATTTGCAAAAACAAAAAAGTAAAAGTGATATTATGAAAGCGGTACAGATTTCCATACTGTGCTATGCATGCATTGTGTATCAAAAAACGCACTGAGATTCGATACCCTAGTATTTAAGTGGGGTCCAGGGATCCCTGGGGTCCCTGGGGAGGCTCCAGGGTCTCCCCAGCAAAAAGCGCAATCATTTATTTTCACTCTAATGAACCCATAAGTAGCACAATAACTATTTTGGTCACAGGTTTCACACACTTTCTGTAATAAAACATCTAAAAGTAAAAATCCTAGCAGTCCTGCGACAAAATCTTTTGTCAGTTTAGTGAGAAGTTTTAGTTTAGTTTAAGTTTGAGAACTACTGCTCTAAGTGACGCACAACAAATTGAATTAACTTCCACAAATATAATCTTGTGTAAGGATAAAACAATCAATGCTACCAAATTTAAAAACTGTTGGGACACTCAACATTTGGCTGTAAAGGTAAAAGTATTCATTTGTGTGAGCAGAACATTCTACAGCTCAGACCAAGACCAGAGTTTCTGAGGTCGAAATACTCGATCATGGTGACTTCAACAAAAGCTTTGGTTAATAAGTGTTATGTGTCAGACCACTGAATGAACGACCACAGTGCTGTAGCTACATGCTCATAATTATGAAACGTTTTCTACTGGCCAGAAGGGTAACTTAAAAACAGTTAACTCTCCTGTAATCCCTACTTTTGAGATTAATTCTTTACAATAATTTAACGGTCTATAAATATACTGATGAAAATGTGTTCTAAGCCACACTGACGATGACAGTGTGTGCAACAGATGTACTGAATTGCATGAACTCTAAGAAGCAGACAATCAATGAATCAATGATACACTCTGGCATCATGGTGTGGATCATAAGCCTGGGAATAGTTCTCCGACACCCTGAGCAGCAGAGCAATATTTCAACGCTAAGTCTAATGTAAGTCAATTTGTGGAGGGAGACAGACACTACACAGGCTGGCACGTCACTCCTGACAAAGATCACCTGTGTATGAGGCGATAGACTATATTCTTCCTCACAACACGTTTCACCCGCCACCATGAGCCGCCTATCCATCTATCAACTCAAGCCAGATATGCAAAGGTCGTATAACAAGCAGCAGAATTATAGGACACTATAAGACTGAGGGTTTTGGCAATCCATCAGTGAATTTTGGAGGATCCAAATAAAGTTGGGATTAATGGTCTGATTATGGATTGTGGAGGTACAGCCAAGATGGTGATCTGAAGGATTTAAAATGTAATATAAGCAGCATATTGCATTGGATTCAGATATGCATGGACGTCAATCTCTGGGATATTCTTACAATAACAAGACATAATGACAGGGATCCAAACATAGATACAGGCACATTCCCTCCACATGATATTCTAAGCAGTCTAAATGTAGTCTTTATTATAACAACAGTACTGCTTTTTATTGTAAATAACTATCTGACTTGCAACGCTGTAGTGACGTGACAAGTTGTTATAAGGTTTGATTTTCCAATATCCAATTCTTGTAGGTTAAATGTTATTTCAGCATTTTAATAGTACGTCATTCTCCACCGTATTTTAGGGTATATGTGTTCCCCTTTAGTTCTCTTTTCCCCACATTCACGCACACCTACACCACTGATCTCTTACTTTAAAACTTACAGCCCCCGCCTCCTTCTGTGTTTGTAAAATATCCACCATGTCTGTGTGCCAAATATATTACCAGATATACTTTGGTGGCCATTAACATAACTGGGTGACCCCACCCATGTAAAGTCTATATGTGGAAAACACTGGAGGATCCTACCAGAGTTGTAGGGCCAAAAACGAAAGAATTGAAGATTTGACAATAAACTTACTTAAATCTTCAACTAAAGGACTAGTTGAATTTTCCCATGTTTTACAGAGGATAATATGATTTCTTACCCAGGCACAATAACTTTCTGGAGTCTTGTTAATGCGAGGTCGCCTGAAACCGATGCATGGCTAGAATAGTCTGGCAAATTAACCCCCTAAAACTAAAATTTTTACACTTTGGTTTTTATCAAACAAACTAGATAAAAAGCGTTACTTAATGAGCTTTACATGTGCAGCTAGTTTTTTTGTCATTTAGTGCCTATTCGTAACATCAGTTATCTACTTACACTTTTCATAGAGCAGGTCTAGGCCGTACCCTTTGTAATAAAGGAGATTTTGTTACCTTTAGACAGAGCCAAGCTAGTTGTTACCACGTGTAGTTCAAGTTTTGGCCTAAGCTAATGGGCTGCTCGATAGAGCTTCATATGTACCGGAAAGAGTGGTGTTGATCTTGGCATCTAACTTGAAAGAAAGCGATTAAGTATATTACCCAAAATGTTGAACTATTGCTTGTTTAAGGTGTCCACCGGAGTTTTCTTATCAACAAACAAAAGGTTTGTTTACACTCAGTGTTACTGACCAAAACAAACTGTACACATCATTCGAATTAACAAATATGTTGAATGCAAACAAAACAGGGGACACTTCCATGGCGCTTATAGAGTTCAAAAACTTTTTCTGAATGAATTATTCTTAGGCCAACAAATTGTATACTTGTTTTAAATCTTCTGCCTGACAGCTATGAAAACGCCACCTCCTTTCAGTTTCAACTGATAAGGTAAAGACAAACATTTCTGGGTGTGGCCATTATAGACACCTCAGGTAGTTCATCAGAAGCAAAACATGATATCTGTAGTGAAAAATGTTGGCTAAACTATCTATTTATATCACGATTACTATCCCAATATACACACAAGAGTACTAACCTGACAACGCAGAGATAGAGTTGGGACAGTAGTAGCACAATAGCCCTGTACGGTGTCATGGAATAAAGTTGTTTTTCCTATATCCATTACATTATCCATGAATCTGTTCAATGGTGGCATCAACTTACTTTCAAGGTAATGGCCTTGTAGATTCTGACAGTGAAAAGCTGTAGCATTGTGCTTTATGGCCCATACCAGAAATCAATTCTGTCTACACAGCCAGCCACATCAATTAATGGCCACAGAGCATGCCAACACATGGATCACTCACTGCACAAAGCAAATAACCCAGCAAGGTTCTGTGTGTGTTTGTGTGTGTGAGAGAGAGACAATACAAGTATGTGTGTAGTTGTACAGCATACAAGCAACAATGAGCCTTGCCAAAGAGGCTCAAGCAATGAGGTCAATGTTAACCTTTTCAAAGTTAAGTAACTGGCATTATGTCTCGCTGCCCACAAAGTCCCAATGAGATAATGAACAACTCATCAAGCTGTCATCCTTTTCTTTGCTGAATTTATCATCAGGTACTCTCCAAAATTAACAAGTGTTTTGCCCGTTTCAGCACCATTTCTAAATTGTGTTATTTTTGTTTTAAACTTTATCACATGAGTTTTTCATTCACCAGGTGGCTTGTACAGTTTCCTCACAGTCTGCATCTCTGATAAGTAAAAGCATTCCCCTGGGGCTGGCTGAGTCAAAGATTCCTCTTGATATTCCCTGAAAGACGCCAAACACTCCTTTACAGCCAACTTGTTTCAAACAAGAGGCTGGTAGAAAGAAATATGTCTCCCACACAAACAGTATCTGCAACTTACCAGCTGTCAACCCAAACACTTCTCTTGCCAGAGGAGCAAGACCCAAAAGGTGGGGAGTAACTGACACAGGGGGGAAGCGAAAACCTCTCAACTTCCTTTTGAACTCTGGCTGAACTCTCCTTGTTTGGAGGAGAGATACGAGACAAAGCCTTTTCACTCGATAGAGAGATGAAGTGTCATGACTACTTCTAGACTGGCAGAGCATCTGGCAATACCTGTCTCATTGTTATGTCTCAGATAAGAAGCAACTTCTAAAATACAAATACATGCCACCACACTTTAAAAGGCATTTTCTGAGGTAAGAGACATTTTCGTGGCTTGATGTTTAAATAAGTAATTTACAGCTTTTTGGATGTCTGTCTGCAACCAAGAAAATGCAACATTAACGGCTCAGGTTAAAGGTGAAAGAACAGAAAATATTTATGCCACACAACTAGCAAATGACAGCAGCAACACAAATATTTTCTGAAGAGGTGAATTAGAGGTGAAATTTTTACCAGAAGCGTATTTGTCTTGAGAATAAAAAGTGTTATAATCCCAGTCACACACATGCAGCACCATCCTCTCTCTTCTTTGAGAAGTTGATGTGGGGGTTTGTTCACAAGAGTATCAGCGAGAATGTGCAATTTTTATAGCAAAAATCTCAGCAATGAGTAAAGTAATCACTGTATCACCCTGCCATACACCTTTCAGTATTTTCAGTATTATGATCCAATAATAATGCTAAAGTCTTACCTATTGTGTACATTCACCAATTTGCAAAACTAAAAATGGAGAAAGGATAAAAAGATAGAAAATTAAGATGACAAGAAAACATACACAATAACGTTAAAATGACAAACAACTATATGATAGATTACCAAGAACATTTTTTTTTTTAAATGTGAACAAATTTCAGTCTTTTGCATTCAACCTGATGCTTGTAAACAATTGGTCAAAAGAAGAATGTCAGGGACTTTCTTTGGGTGACTGCTTACAAAAGAAACATTTGTAGTGACTCTTCTGTTCCTTTTCCCCCTTCTTATTGATCAGGCCTATAGGTTCCTGCTGATGAAGAGTCAATGGGCCTTAAATAGGCATGGTGATGCATTGAACACTTTCTAATGACTGTGAGGACATCACATCCTCAGTTTGGAGGTCATGTGGTCCACGGTTAAATGTCATGTTGGTTCAGTGAGTCAAAGGATGCCGTCAGATGCAGCGACCCTAAACTAACACCCTTGCTTGTTGAGTTTTAGAGGCCATGCACATCATTTGCGCTGCCTCAGACCAGCTGTTCAGATAATCAATAGTAGTTCAATTCAATTAACAAAGCAGAGAGACTGCAGATTGCTCACAACATATCATCTAATAGCTTCTTACTTGGTGTGTAATGTCTTGATTACATAATGAAGGCTGCACTACAGTAAGCTTCGGAGTTGGTCATTGCAGTATTATTCTGATCAATAAAATGAAAGACGATGACAGGACGGATCCTTAAGGGGGATGAAGCAAATACAGATCTCAGTCTGCCAACAAGTCCCCTGAGACCCAACCTTTGTGGGGTTTTTTAATCAAGCCAGTAAAACATTTTGAATGAACTAATTCTGATATATCACAAACCTATGGTTCTGACAAGAAAAGGTTATTGTTGGCAACTCAGGAGCTACATTTGAGTTAATCCCCACGTTTCTGAGGTGGAAAAGTGTGAAAATCTATAATTGCTTTAGTTTAGTGTAAATGAGCAATTCTGCTTGCTTGCTTGCTAATGAAAGTCTGATGTAATGATGCAGAATACTCAATACACACCTGCAATTTCTTTGACAGTTAGCCATCTGTTTTTTGCTTGGACTACTACATCAAGTTAACTAAATGGTTGGTAATAACGTCATAAGTTTCTAGCGGTACAAATTTGAAACTGATCATTGTAACTTATACACACACACACACACACACCTCAAAATAATTTTACCAAACAGAGAGTGTAGTTAGTGTAAAATAAGTAAATATATTACATTTTGGGATGTCAGCATGACATGACAGTTTTCACTGTATTTAAAATCTATTCATATTCATAGCATACCACAGGGCTCAACAATAAGTATTGCCCTCGAGCAAGTAAACCCAGCAACTCTGTTAAAAAAATAATTAAACACATCGTTTTAATGTAATTTATTATCACGCCTTTCCCTTGTTGTCTGTGTCGGCACTGAGCTCCTCCACATACACAAATGCAGGCACACACAAAAACATACACACACACACACACACGGGGCAAACTAACCGGACAGCAGATAAGTATAGATTGCCCGAGTTGACGACAAGACAACTGTTCATTACACATAAATGTGTAAACCTGTAGAACTGCTCTGTTATTACTTACAGTTAACATGTCCATATCTGGGGAGAACAAAGGGGTTTTTGTCATTCCATTTTCAAAATCTATGACACACTCTGTCCTTCTGATTCATTTACTGTATTATTTATGAAGTTTAAACATGACAATTAACATTAGTCTTGTTCTTATTTGATAACCGATAACAAATTGAAACAATTTGTGTAGGGGCAAATAAAAAATCACTTTGAGCAAGTCGATTTCTGACCTGGCAAGTTAAAAAAAACAACATTAAGTTGAACCCTGTAACACTGAGCTACATGTAAAATGGCAAATCACTATCCCAAAATTTCCTTTGATAAGCATGTTTCTAAGTAATGTAAAGACAACACTGCATGTCTTTATGCATTTTTAAAGCAAGGAAATGCATCACTGGATATAATATAACTATCAAGCAATTTATCATATTAGTGGTTTTGAAAAGTAAAAAAAAACAATGAAGTATCCCCAGACAGACACTGTGTACATGTGAAAATAGCACTATAGGCAGTATTTCTTTTCGCTCTTTTATAGAAGGGCATGTCTGCTCTTTCATACACACATACAGAGACGTCACTTATAGCTCTGTGCATGTGTGCATCAGTCTGTTTATATCCATTAACGTAACTAATGCTTCTCCTCCTTCAGCATGACGCCAGGGTTGCGGTGACACACACATCTGCTCTCCGCCACCCTCACCCCTCCCACCCTCTGCCTACTCTACCCTCTGTGCCCGTCCTCTTCATATGTCAGCATCACACTGGCACTGCCCTTCCTATCCACTGGAGGCTTTATCCAATTTGTCAGGGTTGGCATGCACATGGCTCAAGCTGCCTCCCTCTCTCCTCCGCCGCCACACATGCACCGTCCCTTCCCATCATGCGGCTCTGAGACGGTCCCGTCTGTGCCAGTGGGCATTACGGTACCTGATGGTGGGGCCCACCTGCCACCACTGTGACATCCAGTCTTGCCCAATATGCCTCTCCAACCCAGCGGGCACCAGCTGGCCGGACAGCCTGCATGCTGATAGATGGACAATTGTAGGCTGGATGATCACTCATATTCACAACAGCCAGGCCTGACTAACTGACTAGAACAAACACAGAAACAGTGTTGTGTCTGTTTGCTGATTGTTAATATGATAATTACAAGAGAAAAATGAGGGGTGAGATAACAAAACATAGATAAAAACAAAAGCAGTTTTGTGAATCTGTGCCTTTGACAATCTTTCTTTATTTAAAATTTGTGTCTCTTCCAAACACAGGATGCATTGCCTTACAGGTACATTCCTGGAATCTCAAGAAGAAATTGTCTCAAACTTAGCTCTGATTTATAATGTGGAAACTTTGAAACAGGCATTACCTAGGCAGCTGCTGGACAAGATAATAAAACAGTAAGTGGACTCTCTTCTTAGTCATGTCACGTTTTCATCTAAGACTAAGAAAAGCAATCATTAACTTTCTGTCATACATTATTTGCAAGTTGTTACTTCAACTTAGCTACCTTATGAAACTTGGATAGCTTGCTAGTTACCACACCTCATGTTGCATAGCAATAGTAACGATGATGTAATGCTACTGCACCCATTGCCCTCTGGCTCTCTGTCGCTAGCAACGCTTATAGCTGTCCATTTGGTTTATGCACAAGTGTCCAACGTGATCATAGCCAAAGACAGAGTGGCGCCTACATATTAATTACAAAAATGTGGCCTCAAGACCAGAAAGTACTAACAGTTAACTACGATCCTAAAGTCCCTCTTGTAACCTCTAACTTAATAATGACAAGACTTAAAAGCCAAAGCCATGCTCAAGCCAATATAATCAGTACCTAAATTATATTACAGAAAGCATCAACAGAAGAAAGACATTGTTATTGGTATACCTCATACTAATGAACTTCTCTAGACTCAACAGCATCAACGAGATTTAAGGGCATCATTCCAAAAGGCATGTTAAGTACAAAATGTGGGAGGTGGAGGGGAGCTCTTAATGATCTTATAACTACGTTAGTGCCTGCAGTGCAGGAGTACCTCTACTCCTACTGATGCTTGTCTTTAAACATTGAACGTCATTGGTTTAGACCAAGAACATAACATCCTGTGCCCTTTTCCAAGAGAGCAATGTAGCAATTTCAAGGCAATGTCTCACAAAAACTTTGAAAACACCTTCACAGCTCCCTTGACTGGTCCTTGTGAGCTGGTGGAAGCCGTTTGACACATGAGTAGAGGCTTTACAGAATCACTGATCCGAGATCCCACTCTATTTGTCAGCTCCTAAACGGTTGCAGTGGGATGTGTGCAAGGAGAAACCCGACCGAGGACCGGTACATATGTCTGAAAAAATGCTCTGAGGCAAGCCAATGCCTCTGCAGAGCTATGCAGTAATTCTATTCGGCTATACCTACGCCCAAAATACCCTTATCATCTTGGGTTGCACACAGCATGTACCCCCCAGCTAGGATCTAAAATTAACACCCTGTTGTAAACCTGAAGAAGATGAACATTGCGCTACAGTGAAATGTCATTAATTAAACAGTTATTTGTTGTATAATTATTTAATTATTTGGTGATATCAGCATTTAATGCTTAGTATAGTTTATTTGGTGAGAAAATAATATTAAGCCTAAAACTTAAAAAAAGGACTTGAAAAAAGTAAAATACCTCTAAAATGGTGAGACCTGCAGAGAAAGAAAGATGACGTCAAGATGTACACTGTCTGCACACAGTGCTGCACAGCATCGGCCTCAAAGAAATGTAACAGAGGACAGAAATAGGCAAAACTCACATCCTTTCAATCTACCACTTCCAGAGATGTGAGATGAACAGAGGAAATGTCATTTCATCATTGCTGCTGCCACAGCCGATCGTCTGACTGCACCTCATTGTGAATAATTGCTGACAAAATCTTTGGGAAATCTTGGGAAGCCCCACAGTGGACCCCCTCCTCCCCAGTCCCCTCCTCTTTCCCCAGTCCCTGTCACATCACATCATTCAAAAATCACTGGGGGGGCTCCGTGCCTGACGAGCACACACTTTCCTCATCTCCTATCTCAGCCTATTAGGAGCCATTCTCTGGGGCAACAGAGCGGACCTATCAGCTTCCACTGTACAGATTACTACACCAGAGTCCCATCCGATGTAATTGCAGTATAGACTTTCATAGATTCAGCTCCTCTAATTTAACCCCCTCATGATCACTGGCAACGATATAGTGACAAACGTTTCTCGCCCACATTATAAGCTAGCATCTGGAGGATCAAGTTTGTTCAAATGTGTTTGAGCTGGGCCCTGTGGCAAACAGGGGGCTCTCTTGAAACTAATGGTTTCTTAGTGGATGCAGTATAAAAACAATGATGTCCATCACCTGCCATCACCCACTAATGAAGCTTTTCATCAAATTAATGAGTGTTTTAATCATTGTTCACAGTCTTCTATCCACATGGTGCACTATTCATTATAGTTGCCCCACCAAACTCAACATTTTACGTTGTACTAAGGCACATGTCCCCCTCATCCTCTCCCTTTACTTGCACAGTTTTGCATGACAAAGCTCAGAGTTTACACTTGCAAGTCTCTGAATATGTGCAATGTCACCTATTACCGAGGACACTCGTCATGCCATCTGTCGCTGTGCGTGAGACTGCTGTTAGCATCGGTTTTCAGGAAAGGCCGGCTCAAGGACATAGGGCAACATTCATTTACATACCCAAGAGCCACTCAAACTCATTAATGCATACTGAGCCCATCCCAAAACATCGAATATGCACTACAGATGTGACCTACCCAAATGCAATGAAGGGCATCAATTGTCTATTCAGGTAGAGAATAAATAATATGTGTGTGTGTAGTAGTGGGGCTGCAAGTTAATTAGTATTATAGTTGTAATGTAAAACAAAGCCACTGTTAGTTTGTCAAGGCCTGATGGTAGCTGATGACTATCTAGGAAACACTTTGCGCAATAACGTAAGGCCACAGAGAGGTGTGCGTGTGTGTGTGGTAGAGCTGTGAATACACACCCAGCATATGGCACACACACACATTAGAGACAGCACATCATTATATTTGAACTGTATACTACGTTGTAATCAATCTTTGCAAGACTGTCTCACTCACTTGATGACTACATGTACATGTAAATGAATGACCTTTAAGCATATGGTTACAGACTAACATCACTCATCATTAACATGCTTTATAGTCAAGTAATTACTACCTTCTACCACATGTTCAGGTTTCAGCCTTATTAATTATACCGACATGGGTCGTTCCAGTGGGTGGCGATTTCTTCTAAATTAGGGATTCATTAGGAAAGTTACTGCTTTCGACACCAGGAGAGGAGCTAAATGAAGTTTGCCAAAGGCAATTGTGGCATTTCCAATTTTTGTTGCACTTTTGAGGACCGCTTTCATGAGTAACCATCTGTTGGGAAACTTTGTCAAATAAATGTCCATAAAACGTGCCATAAACGTGAAACCTGAGGAGGACTATCATTTTTCCTCACACAAGTCATTAAGTTTCTCATTGCCGTAGACTGAGAGGGACTCAAAAGCTATCTCCATCGACAAAAACACTAATGAGATTTGGTGCCATTTTCACAGCTTGAGGTAATTCATTGCAGTCTTTTATGACTGCATTACCCTGCTATATCTGTCTTTTTGTTTCTTTGTTTTTCACTCACCCAGCTGGCATTCTACGCAAAAGGCCTTTCTGAGTGACAGCAGCTTTATACCTATCCCTCTTCATCAAATCAATGATAGGGAGTGTGAAAGGGTACACAGGTAATGGCATGTTGCAAAATGTCAGGTTTTCCAGAAGACAAAAGCTAACAGCAGGAAATGCAATTCTTGGGAAAACAGTCTGTCCTCCCCAAAAATATGGTCACATAGGTCATCAGTGCAAGCAGCTTATTAGGACCAAATTTTCGACTAAGGGAAGACACCGAGGCTGATGGCTGGGTCAAACACAGGACTGACATTCACCCATTTACATTTACTCATTTGGCAGACGCTTTTATCCAAAGTGACTTACATTTGAGGAACAAAATACAAGCATCAACAGAGCATCAAATACAGATACAGATCAAATACAACTGACAATACATACTAGTAAGAGCAGCAATAAATACTAGTAAGAGCTCATAGTACATATTACATCAATGGGGTAAATACCTAGGGAAGGAAGTAAGAGTTAACAAAAAGTGCAATCAGAACAAAAAGTGCAGTCAATACAAGATAATTGTAGGGGATAGAAGAAGAGCACAGGAAGTGCATTTTAGAGGTTAGGAGTTAGACGTGTTATAAGAGGAAGTGTTCTCGGAAGAGATGAGTTTTCAAGAGCTTCTTGAAATTAGAGGGACGCCCCTGCTCTGATGGCGTGTGGTAGCTCGTTCCACCATTGTGGTGTCAGATGAGAATAGCCGAGACTGGGATTGCTTTGTGTGAAGGGATGGCAGAACCAGGTGGCATTAGTTGGAGGAGCGTAGCAGGGTAGAAGGAATGTAGCTGGATGCAGCCCCGGTAGCCACTCTGTATGCAAGAATTAGTGACTTGAATTTGATTCTTAAGGCCACGTGGAGACAGTGGAGGTCACTGAGTAATGGAGTGACATGAGTCCTTTTGGGCTGATCAAAAACCAGACGCGCTGCTACGTTCTGAACCATTTGTAAGGGTTTCACCGCACAAGCTGGAAGACCTGCTACGAGGTCATTGCAATAGTCGAGGCGAGAGATAACAATGGCCTGTACCAGAAGCTGGGTGGCGTATTGAGTAAGGTAGGGCCTGATTTTCCTTATGTTGTATAGAGCAAAGCGTCATAACCGAGAGACAGCAGCAACATGGTCTGAAAAGGACAGCTGGTCATTAATCATGACGCCAAGTTTGTCACCACCTTGGTTGGAGTGATGGTTGCGGAGTCAGTTTGTAGTTTGATGTTATGGTGGATAGATTGCTTGGCTGGAATTACCAAGAGTTCAGTCTTAGAGCGGTTTAGTTGAAGGTGGCAAGCCTTCATCCATGCAGATAGTCAGACAGTCCGTGATCCGCGCCGAGACGGTGGGATCGCCTGGCGGGAAGGATAGGTAGAGTGTCTACAAAGTAGACAGCTGTTTGTGTCCCTTGTAAAACCAGCATAAGATAAGTTAGGACTTAGGTCCCAAAACATACGTTACGTCACCTTACTTACTAACATAACTTGTTTGTTTTACACTTTTTTATCTTTTCTAAAACCGGCTTCAGAGCAGCGGCAGACAGCAGGGACAATTAACCCCCAGAATAAATTATTTCAGTGTATTGAGATGCACTAGTTTAAATAGAAAGTGAACACTATTATAGGTCAATATGTATATGTCAATCTCATATGCTCTAACACAAAGCGTAACATTTGTCATGTATGGGGAGCTTTTCACCAGATGTGTTTGTATTCATATTTGGAAGAATTGGGTTTAAAGATATTTTTTTATTTGTTCATTTTTTAGAACCACACACAGTCACCTCCCTACAATAGAATAAATAAAGTATCCTCTCAGAACCGATTCTCTGGACAGAATCATTTCTCCCATAGTTGTCCAACCCAAATTGTTGTGTTCCTGAGGACCCCTTGCTCACACTAGGGCTACCGATATGTATTCATAAACATGAGTGCAGTATAATGTGACTAACCAAGCACTCAAATCGTACTCTTAAAAAGAAAGCAGTGACATTTGAAGCAACTCTGGAAATATTCATGCCAAAGACCCCTTTTTGCATACATTACCCTAATTGAAGAGGGTAGAACATTATTTGAAAGCCTGTTGACATTTTCAAATTGCTGAGATGTAAAAGTCTCTTTCTAAATTATGCAAATCCTGTCTTTATTCCATATAAGTTAAGTCCTATATAAGTGAAGTTATTAATTAACTGTGTTTCTTTGCAATTTTGTTCCAAACTAGTTGTGCAACAAAACAGTTTACTGCATTTTCCATGTACTGTGTAGTAGCAAATAGTAGGCTAAAGTGCTGTACAGGAATGGAAGTAATAAATTACATTTACTCTCAGTACTATGATAAAGTTGTGGTTTTTTTTAATTCAGCAGCTGCAGTTGCAGCAAAGCCAAAGCTGATGGTGTGTCTGTGGCCGCCGGAGTCCAGAGCTCTGGAAAACATAGATGTTTATTTTTACTGGCTGAGTGTCAGGGGGGTTGGCTTAATTAATCATGGTTTAATGCAACACTTGGTAAACAATTAAGCGACCCAAATCAAACACACCTATGATGTTGTGTGACCAAACAAGTGCACACTGGGTCTGGTTAACATACTAAATGGGGAGCCTAACTATGTCCCCAGGGTCCTAAGTTTCCTAACCCCCTAACCCTAACCCTAGAACAGGGGAACATAGGACCATTTGTCATGTTCCCCTTACATGCCATAAAAATCTAGGGAACACAGGACCCTGGGAACAAAGAAATGACTCTGCTAAATGCTGAAATGCTCAAAATGTTTTTGAGACAGCAATCTCACTGATGGTTCTAACTCTCTAGTCAACATTGCATAACGTTGTGTGCGTGCATGCGTGCCTGCATGTGTGTGTGTGCACTACAAGAGTAAAAACTGTGCAGCTCTTATTTTGATATATGTTTGTGGCTACAACCGCTGTAGAGTTTATATTATTTATACATGTCCGTGTTGTCTGCCTTGGTGATGTTTTATTCTGTTGTACTTAAGTAAAATGTCTTAACTAGTACTTTTATTTGAATCAAATGCACTAGTACTCTTTCCATCCCTGGTGCTGCATATACATTTGACTGTTATAGCAGGGATTAGGAGTGCATGCCACATGCTGCACACTGCAGGAATACAAATGTCCAAGCTTTTGATGGTAATGAAGCATTTACTGAGCAAGTATTGTCTCTAATATAGTAACAACTGAATGTTAACACTGTACTCAGAATGACAGGAGAACCACTGAGCAAAGAGGGTCTGCCCTTGTGCATAAAAACTGTACTCACAGAGCAAAGTAATATCACTAAAACACCATGTTACCTTAGTAAGTCTGAGATATGATAGCATGTAGTGTGCACACTTTTATTTCAGAGCAAGTAAAAGAGAGGGATACTGGACATTTCTATAGTAGTTTTTGAACTGTAGAGTACTCACAAGTACAGGCAAGAGGCAAATATTTGCTGCCCCTCTCCCTTTGTGAGATCCCAACGGGTTCTGTCAAGAAGCTGGTGGAGGAAAACGTAGCCTATTGAGTTCAAAATCATCTATTGATGAACGCCCAGCCATCACAATACTGCATCAATCTGTGGCAGTCTGAGAGAGGGGTGGGCTGTCCCACATGCTTTAAGGTGTTTGTGGAATAGAAGTTAAACCAAATTAAAAGACCCAATACCACATGGTGTGCAGATGCAGATGGTCAAGAGTACTGCCGCCTTTTCATTCCAATTTAACCCCTGGCTAAAGGCTTAAATTGGAAGTATTAGAAGCATGAGTAGTCTTGCCACGCCTCCTTTGCTCATCTCTTCACCTCCAAAAGGAGCCACTACTTTTTCACTCAAATAGCCTCCCGATATTCTTAATCCTGTTTAATATATAATGTCAATGACCAAGGAGGCTTTTCGTGAACAGAATTACAGAACACCACCTCACTGTACTCTCAGTAGCATATCAACATGCAGATATTGAATGCTCATTAATGATGTATGGAGACAGCAAATCCTCCATGCTAAACAATATAATTGGCCTAACTTATTGTTGATCTTCTGGATAACCCTCCCTTGAAGATTAATATATTTTTGTGTTTTTAATTATCATGAGGATAAAATCTGTGCTTAACTAAAATGATTACCCTGACAATGTGTAAAACATTTTGATGAGCTTCAGATAGAAAAGCATGCCCTTTTTGTTGAGACAGAAATGTAGTCAATAATCTTGCAAATGCAACCACGCGTGGCTCAAATACTCTCTCTCAAGAATGGATGAGTCATTAAATGCAATAGGGCTGACCTTCTGGCATAACCTTTGAATGATGAATAAATAAACAATTTCATCACTCATGAGAAGGATTTAGAATATACTCAGCTGCAGATAAATACCCAACTTTTTATCCTTGCATTAATAACAGTATCAGCATATTTTCTCACTCAGACCTAAAGCTAGCTCTGGAGAAGTCAGTGGCATTCAGCTTCCATTTGTCACTGTTTCTCTGGGGGATATAATACAAAAGAGTAGCTGACCAAAAAGTTTTACAACTTCTAAAAGCTGGTATACATGTATAGTAAGTTCCGCACTGAGACCTAATCAGAATAAATGAGGAATTTTATTAGTATGTTATTGCATAAAAAGTAAACGTGTTAACAAAATTCTAGTTAAAATTTCCCTCTTTTCCCACTTTTCAGCACCAGGGCACCTAGAGCAGGCTGTGTTTAATTAATGAATTAAAGCAACATTACGTAGTAATTGTATCTTAAAATGACAGCTTCAAAATCATTTTGATGGTACTGTACACTGACTTGTGATAGGATGAATGGCGTCTCTGTCATTGATACTCCGGGTCCAGAGCACCTCCTATTATGTAACACTGGAATCCCGGGCAAGAAATGTGTCACAACAACAGTGAAATTCTTTACGGCACCAACAAATCTTCAGCAAACATTAAGAAGAAGCAAAAAGTATATAATGTACAATGTGAGTTATTTGAAGAAGCTGGCTTGGTATTCTCAGTATGAATATCATGGCAGAGACTGAAAAATAAGTTATCAGAGAACATGATGAAGAGAGAGGCAGAGGAAGATACCAGACAAAAGTAAATATGGGACTGGTTTTTACTTGGTGGCGTGAGCTAAAAGAGCTGAAAGGACACAGGTAAGATGCCGAGCTGGCCTTCTTGATGTTGGTCTTATTAGCTGGTTTGCTATGTCTTCTGTTTTTGTTCTTGCTTGATTTGACTGTGAATTTGTATATTTTGTAAATTTAACCAAAATTCATTATAGCCACAGGTCTGCCTCTATTGCATGAAGTGGTCACCATCTTTAACACTCCTGTTGAATATCTGAAAACATGTTGAAAAATGTAAAATAAAAAACACCTCAAAATGCCTCTTGCTAAAGGTAACCAGAAAGAAACATTATTCTCCTCCAAATTTATTTCCAGAGTTGGACACGACGTTCTCTCCCACACACAAAGAGAAAACAAGAAATTGGGACCACAGGTAGACTGTTCAGCATTCCTCTATATAAACAAGACAGCAACCGAGCTAACTGTAGTCCATTTAAGTCCAGGGGGAAGCGCATAAACTACCACATGAGGATCCTAGTGAGCTCAGAGGATAGAAAAGGTGTAAGATGGTTTGAGAAAGAGATGTGGAGGCTGGATCTAAAATTTATTCATAACCTTTGCACTTGCTGGGGTGATTGCAAAATGCAAATCCCCAGGCAGTAGAAATGCAATTAAGGTAGGCTAACCTGCTAGCAAGGTTAGTGCTGCTAGTAGTGAAGTGCCAGGTACCCCCACCCCAACCAACACAGCTTCCCTCAGGACTCCCACTCTGTCGGCTGCGCAGTGAACCAGCAACCCTTAGCGCACACACCTCCCTTCCCAACACACCCACTGGTGATAAATTACCTAATCCCCCTATCCCCAGCCGTTTCTTTTATACACCCTGAGCTTGTAAAGAACAGGAGGAGGAAAGGGGGGTAGCAAACAGACAGCGAGAGGTGGGTGTTAAGCGAGAAAAAAAGACTTATTGACAGAGACACAATGACAGTGGGAAGATATACAGGCCAAACAAAGGCAGGAATCAGCAACCATTTTCTTCAAAAGCTCATTTTTAATGTTGAAAAAAGGGGCACTCAGAACCACTTAGCACTGTACAATTTCTACACAATTATGTCCGACAAAATCCCTCACGAGACAGATCTACAGATAGGTGTCAGTTTGTGAAAGTGTATCATTTCAAGAAACATTGTGCACAATTTAAGAATGGACCAGTCAGAAAGGCTTCTATGTGATGTTAATGTGGCCTTTATGTAAGCTTTCTGAATCAGATGAATGTGATTCCACCATTGAACATGCACATCTCAGGCATCATTTCAGCTCAGCAGAGAAGCAGCTACAGGGGACAATGACATCAGTGCTCATACCCTCCCAGAAGAATGCTTGTTGTCACTCACACTTGCACACATACTGCTATGGAAACAGCATGAGTGTTCAGCGTGCATCAGGGTTAAAGGGATAGCGCAAGGCACACACACACACACACAAACAAGCAAAAAGAAATAACTGAAAAACAAAGAGACAGGGGCAGTCCATTGAAAACAATGCTGACACATGACCAAACTGTTCCTGACCAGCTGTGTAAGGCAAGCTGCATTCACATTTTCCTCTTTAAAAAAAGCACTACAGAGGTCAGCTGAGGACTAAATGACTCTCTGTCACTGTAAAGGGAAAGTTAGCCAACAGTTTTTCTCCTTGTGAGAGAGGAAATATGGCAAGCCTTTTACTGAGCTTGATCTCAGACGTATCTGAGAGATATTTGGTTTCAAAGCAGAGCACTGCCAAAGCCAAGATGGAACATATCCTATCAGACGGCACAGTGTACAAGCTGACTGCTATGGAAACGGCAAGAGTGTGAGAGTATGTGTGTGCCAGAAGTTAAAAGGACATGACTACCATGGGCACACATACCCACACATGCTAATGCAGCCAACCATTCTTACGCGTGTACACAGGCGCTAAAACACACTTCTGTTACCTATCTATATGTCAAGCTGAGTGTAAAAAAGTTGGAAAAGGGCAAACTGAATAGCTGCAGCACGCACACACACACACACACACACAGAACAGCATTCTACAGACTGGGCAGCTATTCAAACAGCTCTCGGTAACAGTAACCCACAGCAACCCTAAAACCAGCCCCCTTTCCCCTTCTTCCTCAAGAGACACAGATCCATTGCCCGGTTAAGGGAGAACCGAATGCCCGAGAGAAGTGCCTGAGAATGAAAAGAGGTTGTAACTTAACCCACTCTGCACTTACTAAAGTGCAGCACTACCCCCTTTTTAAAGGTTCAGGAGGTTAATTATTCAACATGAGAGGGGATTTGTGGGAAGTAAGAGTGGACATAAGCCAGCAGAAAACCCTCACCTCTCTCCTTTTGTTCAATTCATCCACTCACTCACTTTCAAATATGCACTTTTTACCACGGACGGAAGCATGAGCGGTGGCTTTTTCAACTCACTCTTACACATCACACACACTAAAACATGTGCGCAAAGACATACTTCGGCACACATTGCAAGATTGTACACATGTTCGCAGTCTCTCAGCACACAGTTAGTCTCACTCCACTCTCTGAGTGGCTCTCCTACCGTTGTGGTTGTGCTGCAGGGTCTCAAGCATGCCGGCAGAGTCTGTTGCCCCCAGCTCGGCCAGTCTGCGGCTGGTGGCGCTGAGCTCTGACCGCAGGTTGGTCACCTCCTGGCTGGCGGACTGAATGGCCCCATCAATGCGCTGGGCCAACTGCTTGTTGTCATCCATCATTTTCAGGATTTTTGCCTGAGGAGAGGGGAATCCAGACAAGGTGTCATGCTGACAAGTTGACCATTTCCTGTCAAGGAAGGTGTCCCCAAATAAATCCCTCCTCTTTGCCTTTTCTGTCTTTTCCTGCTCCCTTTTTATGAGAAAGACAAGTTAAATCCTCAAAGCAGTTTGTCCTTTTCCTTAAAGAGAAGCATCCGGCTCAGGGGGAATGTGTGTCTGCTTGAAGCAGTGTACACTTTGGAGAGAGTGTATATGTGGTGTGAGTGTGTCAGTGTGCGAGCATGCCTGTGTGTGTGTGTGTGTCTGAGAGTTCCGTAACAGCACGAGTGTGTGTGTGTGTGTGTATGTGTGTGTGTGTGTTAGAGAGCGAGCACTGCCCCTGTGAAATGTGCTCCCTGCAGCTGACTGTTGAAAGGACACAGAGCATTGAGAGATGACAAGCACCTTTTTAAATGGACTGTACCATTTGCGGAGAAAGTTGGGGGGGGGGGATAGACGATATTAGCACATGGAAGCCAGAGGTCCTCAGCACAGCTGTTTTCTGGAGATATTGCTGTAAGGTTCTGGGATTGTGTGTTTGACTGAACTGACACAAGACATTTCACTAAGCCTGTGAAAAAAGACTTCAGTGAAACACTGCAGCCTTTCCTGTCTCTCTCTCTCTCTCTGTGTATACTGCATGCACCTCCCTCCATGGACCCGTGGACAAAGGGAAGGAAATCATTAGTTTGACAAAGAAGAAGTGGTGGGGAGAAAACAATAATAGTTATGCAAACAATGCTTTCATCACAGCGAGGTATTCCTCCTGCAAACAAATGCATTTTTAAAGCTCTGCTGTAATGTTTGAGAAAGTTCAACATTATAACTGGCTAAAGCTAAGGAAGTTGTATATTTATATTTGGGCATGCATTCAAGTGTGAAGTCCAATATGGCAGTCATGCATTACCATAAAATAAAAAAAAATTTAAATGTTGAGGTTCATAAAACACAAAAATGGTGAAGTGATGTCATTTGAGGCTCTAATAGATACTTTTTAATAATATTATTTATATTTATATATTTTACATTTACATTATTACTGATGTTTTCTTTAGCACACCTTACCTGCAAATATGAAATATATATTTCATTCCCTTGTTAGTCTATTCTATAATTGGAAATTAGGTATGTTTGGGTTGTGGATGAAAAAAACAAGCAATTTAAACGTCTTTGAGGCTCTGGGAAATTGTGTTGCACTATTTTCTTACATTTTAAAATAAATGATTGATCGAAAAAAAATAACAAAAGACTAAATGATAATGAAAGCAGTTCCGAGTTGCAGCCCAAAGCATGATGATCAAAACCAAAAGGGTGCTCGTAATTGTACTAAGAATGTTCGGGCTATTTCAATTTAGGTCCATCTTTAATTTTTCTTCTTTAATCATGATATTAAGCACTTTTTCCTATTCTATCTGAGAAAGGGGAGAATGTGTTTCCCAGTGAGGCTGGTCAATTAAAGCATTGTTTTTCAGACACAGATGACTGGTACACCTAAAAAGGACATGCGATGTGCATGATCAATGTAACACAAATACATCTTTCAGAATATTTTATATCTAACCCTGTTCTGCTCTGCTATTTTACATCTTTTCCTTTCTTTATAGAAGAGTGAACGGCTTACAGATATAGTCAGCAGACGCATTGACTGGCACCTGTTTACAGATAAGGCTAATCATTCACAGTGAATGAAACATTAATGCTTCTTTCTCCCCTTTTGCTGCACAACAGAGGGATGTTGTTGAACGTACCTGCAGTCAGGGAGTGAAAACTGTCACTTTAATTGTAGTTGATGCATTGCAGGCCAATGAAATTACTACCTCATGTCAAATATACCCCAGAAATCGAATAAGAGACAGATGGATACTAGAAGCTTGTAGGATAAAACCCCTCATGATGAATCAAAAGGAGCTCATTTGATACTGTAGAGAATTAACGTGTTGTCAACAGGTATCAGATACAAACAAGGCTTAGATTAGATAAAAGTGCAATTTTTCATGATTATACATATTTCTATATTTTTAGTCATTTCAAATACTGTAAATTAATATATTTGCATTAAACAATAACTAAGGATGTTTTTTTAACTAACTATAATTTAATTGTTGCTTATTAAGTCATCAATATTTAATGCTATACATAAATACTTAAGCTGCAGTACCTGTCCAGCGGCAAACGGCAAGTAGGAAATTAGCGACTACCTAGTGAAACATGGTGCGCATCTTCCCGCAGCTGAATCAGGTGCTTCCCAGTTTGAGGACAGCAAACTTCCAAAGGATGATTTGCAGCATTTATTTGTGCAAACAGACAGGTTTAAACACTGCTGTATGTTCATCAGAGACAAAATGGCATTTTTTTCTAAACATTAGCCTGTTTGCACAAAGGCTACAAATCAGTCAGTGTACTCCACTTCCCTTTTTTTTATTTGGTAGCCAGATCTTTTTCTCATGATTTGGTGGAGACCAAAACCGAGCTAAAAGGACAGTGACTTATTGGACCAAGATTTCCCAGGGTGCCAGAAATAAAATTCTTAATTATTGTCCTGCGTCTGGTCTGCTGGATGAGTAAATAGGCAAATGTAATGCATATAATGTGAAAATGTTTATGTTGTGTTAACAACAATTGTGCTGGCCCCAGTTGGTTTAAAAATGAATGCAGGTTTAAGACATGACATTGAGTATTTGGTTTTAAGGGACACTGGACTGGTAATGTAACAGTTAAATACAAAATAGTGCAATATCATTGATTGCTACAGGAAAAGGTTTTGTAAGAAGTTTCACAGAAAAGAAAAATCTGTTCTCATGCTCTCAGTATCCAATCTCACAGAGGAGAACATATGTTTGACAGTATAGAGTCTAATTGTTTGTTGTAAAGATAAGCACTTTTAAATAACTAACTAATTAACTACTCTGTAAAGTTGTCTTTGGGCCCCAGGGCTGAGATGAACTACCCCAGTTCCCACCCAACACCCCCCACTCAATCTGACTGTCAAAGCATGCCCACTCACTCAGCAATACAGCTGTGTTGTTATTGTTTCCCAAGGTTACGTGAACTTAGACCCCAACTCATTCTGCATGTGGTAAGGACAGATCAGCCACCACACTGCGCACACCAGGGTTGTGAGCAACTGCTGTGTACTTCCCCCCAAAAATGTTACCATGGCCACGGGCACTCCGTGAGAATGTGTGTGGGCCAAATATTGAGGTCCACAATGTTGTTTTAAATAAAACCTAACTGACCGCCCGCTACAGTGTGCGAGCAAAAGTATAGAGAACACACACACACACACATTCCACCCGTTCATCCATCTGCCCAGACACAAGTCACCCCTCCCACTCAGTAAATGAACATCATGTTGTTATTTATAGACGACCCTGCTGGCGCATATGATGCATTAGTCACAGGGGAGGGCGGGCACAGACACACACATACTGTACACCCATTCACACACATACACTAGGGGGCTAATAATCCCAAAGTCATTTGATGTTGTTCATTAATGAAATTCATCTCTTGTCAGGTGTCATAAAAGTCTATTGGACCCTTGTGGGTAATTAAGTGGATTTGTTTTTATCTGTTTTATATATTATATCCTTACGCTGTTTGTCTCTGTTTGTTCAGGAGTATGCATTCTGTCATGTTAGTATACACATTTGCCTAGTGAGTCAATGCACCTCTTTTTAATGGTGTCATTGTACACAGAGCGATGCAAGAGCAACAGCCTGGCAGGCTGTAAACTCTGCAAACAGAGTCACAAAACTGTGGAAGAAGAGAAGGGAACTGGAAATGAGGAGCAGAGCAACAGCGGACAGCGCAAAGCAAGGCAGCTCGACTTGAGTCTTTTTGCTGCTCCAACTCTCTCTTTTTTTTTAAACTACTTTCGAACCAGAGGCTGGTACAACCTCCTCTACTGCCGCCTGTGATTGACTCTTTGGCTGACAGCGCTGTCAGCAGCCCGGCAGGAGTGAAGCTTTGTGGTGTGCTAGGATTTTTATAACTGAACCATGACCAGGCCACACATTTTTTACTTTCTCTGTTTTTATATCACAGATGAAGAACAATTTAATTTAAATGTGGGTCTTACAGGTAAAACATGAGACTAATGTAGGCTAAGACAGGAGTTTAGTTTGGTAAGGCTGCTCTGCAGGAGAGCTGAACTGACACTAATTGGGCAGGGGAGTGAAATCTATATGTTTCATATTTGTAGGGAAAGTGTACTGAAGAAAAGATGAGTAGTTAATGTTTATGAATGTGAATGTTTATAAATACTGAAAAGTTCTATAAGAGCCTCAAACTAAACATGACCCCCTCACCCGCCCACACATTTACCCTCACATGTGGGCGCTATCCCACCTACACTTAAGTTTTTCCTGGTCGATTTACATCCAACTCCAACTCAGCCTCTTAGAGCGGTTACTGGTTTATTATAAGTTAAGCTCCAAACATGTGAACATGAGTGTGTAATCACATCGCTCAAGTTACACGCTTGGGGCCTTGAATGTGTCTGCTGGTCAGTGGAGTGAATCAGGACCCCATTGGCTGACTGAGGATCAGTAATTAGTGGGTTTGCTGGGGGTTTGGATTACCCTATGAATAGAGACAGTGGGGAGTGGGATCAGTGCCCTGCAACCATTCTTCATTGTGCTGCTGCTAAGTATCCGTCCACACAGCAGGCCTTTTGCAGCCAAGTCACTAGATTCAACTAAAGTCATGCAAAAAGTTTGGGCACTGAGGTCTGTATGTAGTTTTAATTTTTTACTTAGTAGGATGGAATTTTGTTGCTAAGCAATAACAGTCAGGATTCACAAGTACTCAATGGGACGGTATTTGTTGCCTGGCAACAATAGAAACAGTATTCAGCTGTGTTGGTAAAAAAATGTAGGCTACACACATCTTTCACTTCTGTCGTTGTTTGCTAATCTAACATATTAAGTTCAATTTTTCAGTACAGGCTCTGAAAACAGGTACTGTGTTAACTTACCTCAGGTAAAATAAGCAGAATTATTTAGGAAGTAGATGTACTATGTAGATTTTTTTTTTACAGTAGTTCCTCTTACCTCTTATTAGAACAGCAAATTAAATCATTTCTAATTCGTCGCTTGTTTTCTAGTTCAATTTCTCAGCAGTTGAAGGTGTAAATGATGAGCAAACTAGAACAGTAATAGAACAAATGTGTAGCTACATGTGCAAATGAAAGGCTGCCATGATAAAAAGTATGGTTATCAACAGAAAATTATTTTTACTGAAGCTTACAGTTTCATGAGTGCAGACGTGTCATTTCCCTATATGTCTTTGGTTTGTCAGAGATGTATCCACCAGATGATAGACATAGGATTTTTTTTCTGTGGTGTCTCATAAAATTGCTAAAACATTCACATAGCCAGCCATGGAATTAGATGAATTAATTTGTTTTTTCCCCTAAGATACATGAATTAATCATGTGCCTTGCATGCTGAAGACAAACCGAAATACTAATCTGTATGTGTGTGTGTATAATTACAATCTCTGTGGGTCTGATAGTGAATACACTAATCAAAATATAAATGTTTTACTTCATAAAATAGAATGTTTTATAGTTTTAGTACTTTCTGCTTTCAGCAGTCAGGGTTCTGCCTCTAAGTCAGGGCCACTGCTGTACAGCTGGTCTAAACACAGTGTAGAGATACCTACAGCACAATCTGTATTTACTTATTCAGACTATGCCCCTGCAATGCAGAATTTATGGGCTGCACCAACATCACCTGCTCATTGATAGCATCTGGAAAGGCCAGCCAATGAGGTGGAAAAGATGCTGTAATGTGGGGTCCATGCTGATGTGAATTCTTGGGTTACTTGATTTTTATTTATTTATTTGAGCAAAATGAAATGGTTTAATGTTCCCAGAGGAGTAAGGAAATGTTTTTTTGTAGCTGAATGCTATCTTGATCTTTTATCAAGATTTTCTTATCTTGGGGGAGAATGGGGCTCAGCAAAAAAAGTCTTTCTCTGCAGAGTCAGAACACACAGTACACACCAATAACAAACACACACAGTGCAATATGGGAAGAAAGAGAAGGGGGCACAGAGGAAAAGAAAAATAGACAGAGAGTAGAGAGATGTTCCCCAATAAGATCATAACGATTTCCAGGTCTGTGTCATTTATGACCACTGTTGTGCAGAAAGTCTTACATCTTGTCACTTGTGGGTAGAGGCTGCAGACAGCACCCAAAGGAAAGAACCGAACATGCCCTCAGGCTCCCTCTACAAATAGAGTGCTTACACTGGGGCAACAGATCCTGTCTTGACAGAATCAGAATGATCAGAAACGATTGTGTTCTTCTTCAGATGAGTCACGACTAAACAACCCAGTATTTCCAAGGAAATGTTTACCAAAGGTTTAGTAGAAACATTTTTATTTTCTCTTGCTTGGTTATGGATCCGCATTGTTTACATTTGACAAAGTGGTTACTGGATTTTAGGTCAATCTTACAGTTACAGTTCATTGTGTGTAATGATTGTATAGGAAGCAACTGAGTTTTGTGACATGAGAAGATATAGTAACTCTTGCAGACCTACTCCAGTGTTTCCCCTAAGGTGGGGGGGGTTACACATGACAGCTTCGCTTTAATCTGGAGAAGCTACAGAGCTGCAGTCTCTATTTAGTACTCACTGTAACTTACACTTTACATTTACAGCCATACTGAGGCTGACCCTTTTCTCTCGCCTGCCATTCATTGAGTTGTGCTGAGTTGTGCATGCCCGCTGAGAATTGCATGCGCCTTGTGGTTCCTCGCAGGTCTATTCCAAGTACTTTTTATAACTATATAATATTCTTTGTGTGGTCCATCAATGGTGATAAATGATTCAAACATCCCACAAAGTGCATGCACAACTCGGCACAACACCGGCGCTGCAGGTCCTTTGTCTCTCTCCCTCTTCTACCACACACACACAAACACACACCTACACACACACGCACACACTGCGCCCACACATGCGCACAGACTCCCCCTTCCTTAGGGTTACAATTTTGTTGTATATTAACTTATTTGGAGAAAACTGGTACTTCTATGTAAAATCAGACACTGAGCAGCCCATATAGCCAAAATTGCATGATGCTCATTTAATTATGCATCTGCAAAGATTCGACTATGAGATTTGCAGTTGAATCAGGCCCCTTCTATCGAAGCACCCTGTCTATTGTTTCGTCAAATACCGGAAAAGCGAAAGCAGTAAGTGCAAACAAACATCTCTTCTGGGCTTCAGACTCCAGTCTGGAAACTTTTATCTAATGATGAGACGTTTCTTTTGGATTTTAATGTACAAATGAAATGCTTGATAATTATGCAGAAGGCAGTGAATAAGATAGCTGGTTCTAACAATTTTTTTTACAGTAATTTCTTCAGATAAATGTCATACTCATTACTGTAACTTGGCAACTGCCTATAAGTCCTCCTCTATCTGGCTACTTCCCAATGTAATCAATGAATGTACCTAAGCCCTGCTAAATAGACCTAAGTTGCCAAAAGCAGTTTTCCAAACCAATAGAAGAATGCACTATCTAAGTTATGCATCATGGAGGATCATTTCTGCAAAGAGGCAGCAGACAAGTTAATGTTTGACACAAAAGTTATGAGCTCATTCCACAGGGGTGTGTCAATCCAAGACAAGGAACAGACACAAGGCTTACGAAAACACAGAATTATTTTCACTGAAGTAATCTGTTTATTCTCAATCCTCCTCTTCCTTCACTACTTAAACTATCTGAAAATGGATAATACTGAGAAGCTGGAGGAGAGAGGCAGCTATGTGCAGTGACAACTGTCTATGTAACCCAGAGTGATTACATAGACCAGGGATGGCCAAGCTTTTTTGATTATGGGCCATATACAGAAAAATATGAGAAGTCATGGGCCAGTAGTTGGACGCCAGTCCAAAACCAACGGAATTCACGAAGTGTTAGGGAAGGAGACTTATTTCAGTTACAGTTACAGTTAGGAACTAGCTGCTCAACTCAATAGTGGAGCGTTTGGCAGCTTTTTATTGTTCTATCCTAAAGACTGTTTAATTCCAATCACCCCACTGAGATGAGCAACTCATGCTAGGCAGCACACTGGTTCCCAGAGAATAGATATCAGTGCCTCTGCTGTCCTTGCCACCGTCAACACTGTGTGTACCGCCAGCTAAGAAATAAAATACACAGGTGTCGGGCAGACAGTTTGCTGACGCACACAGATAAGTTTTCCATTTTGTCTGACGAGGGTGGGGAGGTTAGAGGTGGGGAAGTGTTTTATTGGAATATCCTGTACCCTTATCCCAACTCTTCCAATTTCTCTAATCTGTTGTTCCATTCATGCTAAGCTCTTGCTCACAGCCTCCCACTTCCACATGGCCACTGTCAGCGTGAGGCAGATCCAGACAGCGATGTGAAACAGACATTTTTGGGAACGCCGTTCCGGCAAACAGACCCTGGCTCTGGGGTAAAGCCTCTAGGTTAATCTCAGACACAAACAGGTTTGTAGGCTTTGATGGGAATTAAGATACATGGTTCTTTGAAGTGAAACAAGCGGGGAACAATCTCACACAGGTTTATAGGCAAAAGAGAAAAATGCTTTTATGTCGGTTTGAACCTGGGTGCGTCATATCATCGATCACCATCTACTGAAGGCAGTGAAGATTGTATTTAGCGTTAGAGATGGTGGAAGTGGATTTTGTGCCCAAGCAAACATCCTAACCCTCAAACACAAAACCCACCTAAAACATTCAAACTGAATACATGAGATTAAGTATTCATCAAAATGTCTAAATCCATTTTTAACTCATGTTCCATCCTGGGCGGTTCTTGGCTACCCCATTTGGACTGAAGCAAGTGTATAAAGCGGGATGTAATCGTGTTTAAAATGATAAGCCCTATATTTCCTCAGTCATCATTGTCTTTGTTAACATGTTTCTCCCCTCCTGAATGACAGCTAATTTTTTAAGGTCTGAGCTGCCGATTTCAAATTTGGCCGATTCTGATTTTCTTTCTTTCTAAAAACTAGAACTGCATACATTTTTGCAAGTTTTCTTTATTGGGAAATTCTTTTTTTAGGATCCTCTTCAGCCCCAGCATAACAGAAATGCTCACAAGTCTTTGAGCTAGAGTCCAAGTCAAGTCTCAAGTCTCTCGTGGTTATAATGAATCACCTGCTGTGTTCAATCCAGGCTGCTTACAAAACTGCATAGCTATAAGGGATTCTGTAACTGTAACCTGTTTTTCACTTTCAGAGCACAACCATGTAATGTGGAATGCAATTAATGGCAGCTTATAAATTACTGTAAGTCAACAGCAGGGCTTGACATTAACACCCGCCAACTCTGCCAAATGCGGGTGGATTTCGGCCGTGGCGGGTAACACAGTCACTCCCACTAGCTACCTTGGCGTGTTGAAAAATTGTAGTCTTGTCAAATATAATAGGCATAATAGCAAACGAATTGCAAGGTGACATTATAACACTACAACTCCCATGAGTACTACCTGTACATAGTGTTTGCTCATTGGTCCATTAGTGAAGCTTTTTGTCTTGCGCGCCACTGACCAACAACACTGTAAACAAGAAGACGTTGTAGAGATTAAACTTGCGGCCTTTTAACTTGTTGGTATGATTTCTGTCATCACCTTTGTATATACAGTTTATGGTCATCACACGTGACTGGTTGCATGCACACACACATCAACACAGCGTTCAGTCAGTGCGTGAGTGTGGACAGAAAATTCACAGGAGAACGAAGGAAAGAGAAAAGGCAGAGCAGAGGCGGAAAAAAGCAGGAGGAAAGTGCCATTAAATGCCTTAAAATATAGATATCTTCATGATTAAGGAACATGCTGGTGTTTAAAAAAGAAAACAACACAGAGGCTTCTGGCAGGACTGGCCTCATACCACAACTACCTTCCCAGAGTTGATTCTAAAAATAAACATTGTTCACGAGTCCTGCGCATCAAGTCGAGTCTGAAGTCACTGTGTGTGCAACTTAAGTTGGACTCGAGTTTGAGTCTCAAACTCGAGTCCCTCGAGTCACACTACCCTTTTTCTTGTAGGTTATTTCTTTTCTCACCATTTTAATTATACTTAATTATCCACCATATTTTAGTGTTTATTAAAAAAATCTACTTTTGTATGCTCACCTTGCTTATCCCTTCAGGCACTCATGACCACACCTACACCCATGCCTCTCTCCCTGTGTCTGTCTGCTCTGTTGACTTTTTATAGTTATACCAATACAACTTAAGTATGAAATTTTTTAACTTGCAATTCCGTTTTCACAGCAGCAGGTGAGCTGCACGGAGAGAAGTCTTGTTGTTACCGATCATAGCTGTTACCGTGGTACTGTAACAGCCATGTTCACTGTTACTTTATTTACAGACGTTAATTTACGTACAGAAGTAAAGTACAGAAGCCGCTTATGATAAGCCCTTGTCTGCTGTATTGTATTTGTTGTTGTCAATAAAAAATGTAAACAAGGAGCAAAAGAGGTTAGCTCCAGTTAGGTCTGGTTATTATAATTATGAAATCAGATCTGAGTCACATATGTGCAAAAAAATCAGATTTGGGTCACTTTGGCCTGCAGTCTGAACGTAGCCTAAGTGTGTTCCCATGAATGCTTTCTACATGTGTTCCCCAAAGCAGTACTTGAGAGAAGTACTTAAGTAGCTTACAGCTGTTATTTTGATGTGTCAGATACATGTTAAATCAACATTTAAGTAACTACCTGATCAGACCTAACTAGATTTGGACGTCCGTACCCAATATACTCAAGGTGAGAAGACTGATTTTCCATAAAAACATTATGTTTTAATAACTAATTTGGTAATTTAGTGCATTTCATTTAAACTCAATATTCAAAGTCATAAAATGCCATATCAGAATAAAATCTCATTAGCATAAGGACTATGTGTTTTATCACCTGAGAAATTAGTGAAGCTTAGTTCTATTAAAATGGCTTTTTTTAAATCTGCAAACAGATGTTTGCCAAACAACAAGAACAAAAAAACCTTTTCAAGAACTGAATGCTAGAGACAAAGATTCAAAATGCAGTTCACGACTGCCGTTAAAATGAGTCCTAAACAATGTCATTGGCTGGTGGCCTGAAGAGCTCACAGATGGTCCATTTTTCCCGCTGAAAGGGAGTGTGTGGTTGCACGTCTGATGCTGTTAGTGCTCTGTGAACTAAAATCCCTGCGTAGGTGTGTGCTGTTTCAGTTAGTGTAGTTAATTGCATGTGTGTATGTGTATGCATGTACGTATGTCTGTCTGAGAGAGACAGAGAGAGAAAGAGAAAGACAGAGAGAGAATAATTGTGTGTGTGTGTGTGTGTGTGTGCGCGGGGTGAGGGGCAGCTCCTGTCTCTTCTGCTCTGTATTCAGCAGCCGTGTCTCTGTGACGAGGATTGAGAGAAGCTCTGTTTAGGTGCTGTAGGGGGGTTGATGTTGGCTGGCTTGATGCATCCTTTCAAAACCACTTTCCTTCAAAAGGCACTGCACATGGATGACAAGCCTTTCTACACTTCAGCTACAAAGGTGGTGAAAAAATACCCAAAATACATTATTTAATTTGTAGAGATATGAGAAAAGAGGTTTTATACTGCAGAAAACTTGTTTTTTTAAGATGTCGTTTAGAGTCATCTAAATATAGAAAGCATTTTTAAGTTAAAATCATTTTTGCTTAGACTTTAACTTATAAATCCTTGGTGTTTTTTTGACTTGTATATTTAATAAGACAAACTTTCTATCAAAAAGAGCAAAACAAAGTCTTATTTTTCTAAAGTGACAGCACATTAGTATTCTCCTTAGGACACGACTTTGTGGTACCAGAATGAAAATCAATAATGTGTTAGATGTTGAAACTTCCTTTATAATGTAGCTTTGACAAAAAAGAATGCAAACTTGATGTTCACTGTGATGGGTTGTGTACTAATAGAATTTCATGTCAAATGAACATTTCTGGAAACTAATGGATGCCTGGAATGGTAGACAAAATACAGCCAAATGTTTAAAACACAGAAGTATGATTGAAAAACGTGGTGTAAATTATAAGTGATGCTTGTGCATCTTTTTGTACCTTTCCGCTTGTCTTTCTATCTTTCAAAATTTTTTCTCTTAATCTACAATCGATGCACTGATGCATTTTGCTGGAAAAATCTTGAATGCTGCCATTTGAAGGTGCAAAGATTTGAGCTATAACTACAAAACTAATGGATAAGATGAGATTTCACTCGGATGATGCCAGGACCACTCAAAACCATCACTTAAGAATGCAATATGCAAAGACGCTTGGAAAATTTAATGAAAACACCAAAATTATCTTAGGATAACGGTTTACATCTCTGTAATATTCATCTCTGGATTCAGCTGAGTGCCAATGAGTTGATCAAGTGGAGAGTACCAAACTTCATTTTGCAGATGAATGCAATTCATATCAATACCTAATGATGTTTATACTTGCTTAATTTGCAGCAGAATTAAGTAGGCTCTCACTGTCATTGTGATTACAGAGAAGAAACAGGAATCAGTTATAGGAATGGGGAGTGAAGCTTCTAAATCTCCATAGGGAATCAGCTTTTCCATCATTCTTGGCGTTTTGCATTGTACTTCTCCTCAAAATATGCAGATCTTTGCAAATTAACTCATTACCTCCAGTATTAAATTAGCTTAGAGTGCTTGCCAACAGCCTAAGTGCTGATTATGAGAACAATGACATGTAGACACCTATGAGTGCACTTTGTGATTACAGACTAAGCTGTAAAAAGTACCTGTATTGTATGAGGTGAAGGGTTTATGTATTGTTGTGTGGGAGGGTTAAGGAGTAGGAGGGGTTCCTAAAATGAAGATCCCTGATGTCACAGTCTTTCTGCCCCCGTAGTTTGCTTGGGGTGACTGTTAACAGACTCAGTTGTTTGTCAATTAAATGAACAATTCTTCTTAATTGGAAAGAACACAAGTTAGTAGGCATGAGCGAGTATACCATTATCAGTAACTGACCACATAAATGCTCTGTATTTCTATAGAGCCTAAGTGCTCAAACAGAAACTAACATTCACACACATTCGACACGCAACCTGGGGGAGCCAGGGATTCCCATAAACGGCCAACCCGCTATCTCCTGAGCCACAGCCACCCCACATAAAGGGAGGTGATTAGTCGCCGTCATCTATTAAAGGTTCAGTGTGTAAGTTTTAGTGTCATCTAGTGGTGAGGGTTGCGATTTGCAACAAATGACTCACTGTGCATTCACTTGCTCCTCGAACAAAATAAATATATTTATTGTAATGGCAATTGTAAATTCCGCAGTAAAAAATCTAACTTTGTGCCATTTCTCTGTGAGGTTGTACATTTAATTTCTAAATCCAGCAACAAAAAGGCTGGGAAAACTGTCCACCAGCATTGATTTGCAGGTCAGACCAGATATAATGCAACATTGTATTAACAGGACCGTTTTCATGAGGATTGAAATATTTAACCTTGAATTCAGTTAAATGATGGTTAATACCGTCTCTCAGACCTCTTAGATTAGCAACACTGTACTCCCCCCTGCCTTAGACAGCTGTATAAATCCCCCACAGGGTCTCATTCAGAGCATCTGTGGTGTATTTCTCAAAGTTGGAGTTTATTCGTTTTTGTGCCGGGAAGTCTCTCAGGGGCACCTTTCTATGCAAATGAGCCTTATTTAAAAAAAAAAAGTCCAATTGGCAAACACTAATAGCCACACGCAGTTAGAGGGAAATTGTGGTGTCTTCACAGTTGGTGGAAACTGAAGCGCATTTATAAGTAGAGATACACCAACTGCAATTTTCATGGCTGATTCCAATTTCTGATATTTTTCAAGTCTGACGTGTTCATTCTGATTTGGGCCAATTCCAATTTTCTTTCTTCCTCAGAACTTTAATTGACACCAGACACAAATATTTTTGTAATGTTTCTTCAATGTAAAATTCTTTCTTTCTTTCTTTATTAGGTATCTTTCTTAATAGCATTAGCACTGGCTATTCTTCCTGGGGTTCATTCAATTGTATGTTCATAATGAAACATTGAATACATTTTCTCCAAAACTGCACCATGTTTCAGGAGCTTCTGTCACTCTCACTCAAACAAATTCAGGTTTCAGGTTAGGCTACTGGACAGAGCTTTTCTTTTTGTACAAATAAAATCCAAATGAAAATGAGTTGCAGTATAACACTTCTCAGTAGCGGCTTTCATACAGCGATGCCGCAATAAACGCGGAAAGAATGTCTGCCAATATGCCGCAGAACAAAATATTGCGGCGTAATCCCGCAACCGTATGTGCTTTCACATTGCGTTACGGCTTTCCGGGTTGCCTCCACTGAGTCCGCCTACGCCGCGGCTGCCCGAGCTCATCCGGTCAATTTTCAAAATAAAATACCCCGTGCAGATTCCCGATCGTAAAACAACAATAATCACTATCAAAACAGACAAAAAAGAAACCATTCAAATAGTAGCCTATTCAATCATAGTAGAAGTACAAAAGCAAGCACTGATTACCAAATCAATAAAATCTAAACATGTTAGCAAAATCGGGCAGGCAAAATGCTCTTATTCTGAAATGCTCCCTGTGGATTTGCAGCCTGAAGTTGATGGAACAAAACGGGAGCAGAGAGAGCTGTGGAGAAGGAAGTAGAAGCACAAAGAATGACAAGTAAATAACAAGTCAATGCTGAAGCACTTCCAGTGGACACTGACACCAAGCTGGGTACCTAGCAAAGCCGTGGCACAGCTGTCGGCGATGGACAGACCGCGACTGGTGACACAACAGCTTGAAATGTCACTCCTGTTCCAGCATGCCAGCTGTGGCTTTTCACACAGACATCGTTCTGCCGCCTTATTCGCGTAATAATCCCGGAAAATTGGGCAGTGTGAAAGCGCTTAGTGTTTCTTACAGCACGATAGTGTAACTCAAGAGGGGGAGAGGGTATTTGTAAGAATACATTACCCTATTCTTATTTCTTTCACACACCTACACAAACGCACACACCTACACCTCTGTCTCTTACACATCTCTTTCTGTTCCCCACTCTCTATATGTGTCTGTTCTGCTGACTTTCTTCATCAGTATTATATTTTAAAAAGTCGCCCAAAAAACTAGCCTAACACTTTTGTGAATCGGACCTTGAAACAGGACTGACAGCAGTTGCTAGTGATGCGAAAGTCATGGTCCTTTCAGCGGCCACAATCCATTCTGTGTGAATTCGTCCCTCAGTGTGCACATTTCATTGTTGTTGTGGGTTTTTGTGTGTGTGTGTTGCACGTTTTTGCATTTTCGGGGTATACAAAACCCCCAGTCCTCATCTAAAATGGATCTTTCCTCATTGCTTCACTGCTTTGTCCCTAACATATTGCATTATGACAAGCCACTAACTGACTCACTGTGATGATGGTGACTTATAGTGCTGTCATGGAAACATGTCTGACAATCAATCAAAAGATTCTCTTTTGTGAAAACTGAACCACAGTAATGACTCCACAGACTGCTGATTGAAGGACTGCACTGAGCAAACAGTGAACAGATTAATGTGCATGTTCCGTTCTTGCCAGATCTGCCTATAAAAGGTCACTTCCATATGTATCCTGTTCAAATTCCTCCTGTCTATGCGGACCCAGATAAAAGGTCATCTCTGTTTGACCCTGAGCTGAACTGAGCAGTGCATGGCCCAACATCCTCCAGCACTCTGCAGCTGCATTTGGAAAGCAGATGAAGAAAAGGGCTGCATTTATGGTGTGGTGAAAGATGAGCTCAAAAGAGTGATTTAAAAAAAGTCTTGCAGAGTTTTGCCTACAGGGAGATGAAGCACCAGTGTTTGAGGATGCCTTGCAGCTGTTACCAGTCCACTCCAGAGTTCTGCATTGTTGGGATTAGTTTGCTAGCTGTGTATCCAAATATGATTTTCTGACTCAGTGAGCAGAGTGAGGCCCCCTGTGAAGTCAATTATAACAGAAAAAGTGGAGTCTGAAAAAGTAACATAAGCAGATTTGCCTCACCTCATTGCAAGGTGAGGTAAATATTAACATGTCATTCATTCAGCTCGCCAGCTGTGTGTGTGTGTGTGGTTGTATATGCATGTTGGTGTCTGCATGTGGCCCTCCTTCAATGTCATAAGAGTCAAAAGTGAGGAACCTAGGAATGTCAGACAACTGCAGCATCTGAGGATCAAGTCATGTAAATTAAACTGATGTGATATTTTATTGATTTCTTTTTGCTTGTCCCCTCATCCATGTCACTTGACACAGATTAAGGTCATGAATACAGTTACATTAAAGGTTCAGTGTGTAAGATTTAGCAGCACCCAGTGGTGAGGGTTGTGAATTGCAACCATCAGTCCAGTCTACCCCCTACCCTGTCAAAGAGCGTAGGACAGCTACGGTGTCTGACACAACACAAGAAGTGTCTCTTCTGGAACTACAGAGAGTGGCCAGTCAAGAAATTAGGTTTCTTTAGGTATATTTATTAAGAAATTATATTTACTTAATTATTCATAAAACCATATGTTATTGTGACTTGGCCACTGAAAGATGACATGGAACATGGCTCGCTGCCAGATTACGGTGCTTTGATAGCGGAAAAAATATAAATAAACAAACACTTCTACAATAGATCTCAGTCATGGCAGGAATAGCTACTCATAATCAATTCCTCTTTAGTGGTTTTGCCTACAAAACAAAAGCGCCAGAAGCTTATTTACTATATGTCCTCTGCCTGGAGATACTGGGGAATTGCAAAAGCATCCGTAGGTTGATGGATGTGGATCAAACACCGAAACAAAAACAGTGCAGCACATGCCGTGATCTGAGAAACATTCGCTGTAGAATCCATCTGTTGAAGAGAGAGAAAAAAAAAGCTGTCCCAAGGCAGGACTGAACACTCAAACCTTTTGTTGCAAGTGCTGCACCTTACCAACTGAGCTAACAAAACAACATGTTAATGCAGGTCACTATTATGGCTTATATTCACACCCACCAGCTAATGGATGAAAATACTGCTCCGATGCAAAACTTATTTGCAGATCCCTGCAGTATATTATTACTACTTGTTCTTCTTCTTCTAACGTATGTATTCAACATAGTGATGAGTGTCTGCACTGCCTGAATTCTACCAGAAGTAGAAGAAGAAGAACTTTGTGACAAAATGTGCTCTGTAGCGCATGGCGATGCAACGTGGCTTCCCGCAGTTATGGAGATATAAATGGCTCATTCTAAGGTAATAAAAGCATAATGGTTTATTATGTAAGGTCTGTACACCCCCCTGAAAACATAGTGATGGATCTTATTAGGGGTGGGAATTACTGGGCACCTCACGATTCGATTACGATTCAGAGGGCTGCGATTCGATTATAAAACGATTATCGATGCATCTTGATGCATCATTTTTTCTATACAGGATCCCTGGATAATTACTCTGAACACTGAAATATAATAATCAGGATACATGTGCACAGGACAGAGCTGCACACCACTGTAGTCAAAGCTTGTGCCTGATGTTCTCAACCCTTGACTAGTAGGTTAGTTAGTAATGACCTACAGCTGATAATTAAAATTACTTCA
>JAPMOB010236974.1:0-22185 GCA_029875015.1 Lepomis gibbosus
TAAAGTCAGAATTCTGAGATAAAAGTCAGAATTCTGAGATAAAAGTCAGAATTCTGAGATAAAAGTCAGAATTCTGAGAATGAGGAGCCTATCCCAGCTGGCATTGGACTGGCAGGGTCCACCCTGGACAGGTCGCCAGTCCATCGCAGGGCCACACATAGACAACCACTCACACTCACACCTAAGGACAATTTAGAGACACCAATAACCTAGCCTGCATGTCTTTGGATGGTGGGAGGAAGCCGGAGCACCCGGAGAGATTCCACGCAGACACGGGGAGAACATGCAAACTCCACACAGAAAGGCTGGGGCAACCGGGGTTTGAACCCACAACCTTCTTGCTGTGAGGCACACCACCGTGCCGCCCCTGATTGATTGATGTAATCAGTTTCAATTCTTTTGAGTTAGTTACTTTTGGTTTTTTAGTTGATCAACGCTGCAAACTGTTTTTTTCTTTTCTAGACTCCCAGTTGTGCACGCCATCATCACTGATGTTATTGGATTGTTTGACTTGTTGGAGATTAATTCACCTCCATCAAAATATGCTTATAAAATGTATTTTTGTTTTTTGTACTTCTCCAAAACATTGGCGCATTACCTGCTGCACATTACTGATTGTAAGCAAGTCTTAGTGACTCAGCAGTCCTCTGTACTGCCTCGTTCTTCTATCAGACCAGGGAGCTACTTTTACTGCTAAAAGGCTCTCTCTCTTAGACCAAAAACCTAGTCCTAAAGTTAGAATTGACACAGACCTTATTTCTCTGAGTTTCTCCTAAACAGGCCAAATAGGAGCAGGGCTGGGCAATATGGCCAAAAATGTTATCACAATAAAAATAATTCATATCATTCAATATCGATAATTATCACGATAAATGTCAGATCATTATTTCTTCCAAGTTTAAAGGCTAATTTTTGCCCCTGAATGAAAATTGAAGGGCTGGATTTGTGTGGCTCAACCATACTTTATGGTCAGAAGGTGACAAACACTTGATGCCAAACAGCTGATCGGTTCACAAATCTGAGGTAGAACATTCAAAACAATTAGGATAAAATCTTTTTTCTAAAAATATGATTAGTAACACTTTTTATGTCGCTTTTCCTCAACAAAATAAACATCTTTATAGAAAAAGTGTTAATTTGATTGTGAGTCTAATGAATTAAATCCAATATTTATTGATGATATATTGATCTTATATTGTTATTGAGGAAAATTGAAAAACCTTTGAATGCTTTTGTGAATACTGACCCAGATCAGCTTCAACACTGATCTTATTAACTGACGGGAGATCATTTGGATGTCTCTGATCCACATCAAATAGTTGTTCTTACTGGGAATCCGCCTGCAGTGAGACATGTGCATACCGAAGTATCATTAGTGGACATTTGACTAGCGGATGTTTGTTTCATTTTAACAGTTGCTGGCAGATCACTAAGTGAACCAGAGAAAGGAAAAATAAACTTGGTGAAAAGACACAGTGGTCCCTGACACACGTCACATGTGTATCACTAAGTCTGTGTGGATTGTGAGATTAAATAATTACATTTCAAAATGCATCAAAGAGCCATTTACTCATTGTAGGTGTTAAATTGCAACAAAACAGTTTCATAAAGAAAATTAATAGTTAATTTTCAAAACACTTTGTTTTAATTGATCAAGTTTAGTAGGTTAAAGACATTTTAGTGACGCAAACTTTTGCCTATTTCATGTCATTATAAAGTCAAGTTTGGATTTTTCACACAAAATAAACAGCTTAAAGACAAATCTGGGACTCTGGTGGCTTGTGATTTGCCCTTTCTCATATATTATTCATGACAGCAAATAATCAGTGTCAGTGCTAGTAACATATTGAGATCTCTGTAGGTTGAAAAGGAAACATACTGAATTACTGTTTCTAGTAACCCAAATGTAAGCATTTGATTTGTCATGTAGAGTAAAAAGGTTTTTTGTGATTGTGAAGAGGAAAAGCTGAGGCAGTCCTCAGAACCATCAGAAACACAAAGAACACATTTAATTAAAGTCTGTATATTTTAGCAGACATTCTTTACAGTGCACACTGTGTGTGTGACCTATAGTGTTGGACAGACTGATAGACTGCCAACATCTCCGTTTGAAAAAGGGGAAAAAACACAAGGTAAATATTTGGATCTGAGTTGAAAACCTAAAAGTTTATTTTCATTTCTGAATTAGAGAATTAAACTAAGAAAAGTTACATGGACTCTCAGGAAACCTGAATTGATGTCATTATTATTGTCCAAAAAAAGACATTGTCACCATGGCATCATATGAAAAGTGTGAGGATCCGCCCGGGGAACAAGTGGGAAGCACCATCTGTTGTTTCACTCATCCATGTGTCAGGCAGCACTTATCCAGATCCAGCTCCAGGCAGAGCAGCACATTTGTTGTGATTGGAACCGACAGGGGCTTCATCATTTCAATAGGACAGAAACCCTTACCCCTTTTTTTTTTTTGTCTTTTTTTACAGTGTCCTAATCTTTATCTGGACTATATGGCCATAAAAGGATTCAGTGATGGAATTGTATGAAATACATGCAAGTTATAAACTTAGCAATCTGACTGATTTATGTGGTGTGCAATTTAATTATAGCTTCCATCCAAGGTTGCACAAGGCTATAGTGTTCCTCATGTGGTGAGGGGTGTTGTTTACATGTACACAGAGAAAAAGAAAGGGAGTTTAATGTGCTGGACTAAATGCTGCACTCCAACAGGAGAAAAAGCTGGAGTTGTCTGAGTGCTTGTTACTTATTCTTGGTTTACTTCTGAGCTTTCTGTGGGAAAAAACTCCTTCACTCTTCTAAACACGAGCGGTTGAGCCACCCACAGCATCCACAAAGATTTGGAATCTCCTAGGAACTCTTACATGTAGTGTGGCTGAAATGCACAGAGATAGTATTAATATGCTAGAGTGTGATTCAAAGCAGGGTCATGGCAAGCTCTTTTAATAGCGATTGTTTAGAAGAGCCTTTTCAATTCAAAGTGTTTATCATTTTGTCTACTGGTGTAATATTCTTTATAGTGTGTACAGTGTAAACAAAAATAACAGAAGAGGCTTTGATGGTCCAATTAAAAAAACTATGAGAAGGCTTTTATATCTTTGGAAATCCTGTGTTGTGATACTCACCAGATTAGCAGTAGTGTTAGATTCAGATTCATTCTTTATTGTCCTCAGTGGAGGAAATTACACAGTATTTATTAGCGTTAAGTAATGTGTGGCTCAGGCAGATACAAAAACAAAAACTTTGACCAAGGTTATTACCAAATCAACACCCAACTGGAATTAATCTGTAAAGCCTTTTTTTTTCTTTCTGGGGTATAATTCTGATTTGACTTATTATTATTAAGAATTGTAGAAATAAATGAAAATGCAGCTGCAATTTTTAAAGCTCCAGTCAGCTTGGTTACCTTCTGTGAATGACCCTTCTCATGCAGGTAACAACACGGAGCAAAACCTTTGTTACACCAGTCGCTTTTGGGCAGTAGAGGTTGGTGATGTTGTTGTAGTGCCTGTGATTACTACAGCCAGTTATGAAATTAAAACAATGCTCTCAATTAATTAGCCCAAACAAGTTTCATTCAATGTAAAGACTGGCTTATAGCTGTCATATTAGAATTTGATTGACTTAATAAATTCGTCCACAGTTTGGTATACGTACCTATGTTTAGGAGTTGTCTTGACACATATCCGGCATGGCTGGGGAGAAGAAAGAAGTGCAGAAGACAACATTTTTGTCATTGTTGCCTTTAGGTCCATAAGAAGAAAAAAAAAAGCTGACAAAGTTGTATTGGATATGTCTGTTCTGCGCTGCTACGGTCCGACTGATGTAAACGGAAGTTGAATAAAGGTCAAACTACAGAACTACAGCGACGTGTTCCCTTGTATTGGTTTAATTTAATACTTTCTTTGCTTGCTGAGTCTGAATAAAGCTTTGTGGCACTGTCAGTGTGTTTACAGACAACAGCATGGTAATCACGGTGTGCAAACACGTAGACCTAATTTTGCTGAATTCAGACAGGAGATGAAGAGCTGCATAGACGCCCATGATAACCAGTTGGGTTAAGACGACACCGGCACGCAATCTGCAGGGATTTTTTCCGGGTCTATTTCAGTGTATTTCTGCATGCTGTGAGCGAAAATAATCCTATTCTGATAAATGATAAAATACGCATCCCACACTTGCAGACCCTTTTGTTTAGTATCACTGATGTTTGAGTATGTCTTTTAAATGATGTACTTATTCCACATATTTCATCATTAGTTTTATCATGTAGCAACAGTATTCTTCAGGAACAGTCTTGCTGCCCTAACTTCAGCTAGCTTGAGAGGTGCTAAGTGGAATACTTGTCATGTCAACATAATGCACAGGATGCAAACAAAAATAGTGCTACTAGTTGTCAAAGAGTGCACAGGGTACCGTTCATTTTGAATATTTTTTGTGTTATTAGAAATTCTTCAGCATGTCTATATGTGAATTAGAATTATTACTTCGCACTACTACTTTAATATCTCATCATTTTCCTTTTATAAGTCACATTTATGATTAAAAGTTTCAGCGTTACCCAGTGTCTCATTATTGGGATTTAAGATCATGCCATCAGCGCTCATTGAAAACAACTGATACATCTCATAATCATGTCAAAAGTCTAATGAAGTCAAAATAATGACACTGAAAGTAAACTAAAGCTGGATTTCTGTTTGACGATCAGGAGATATTTAGTGAGCAGGAGTTCATCTATAGTTAGAGTGTCTGATTTCGCCCGTTATATCAACACTGTGACACTCGATGTATCATCAGCCATGGTGTAGCTACAGCGCCTACATGCATAGGCTCTGTAACTATGCTGTGACCCTTAAATGTGCAACTGTAAATGAACCCTATGCCATACTTACAGAACACTTTGACTTAATAAGAGTGTTTCACTTATTATGTAGTATTGCAGTTCCATGCAGTTAGGAACGTGCAGCAGACAGAAAAAAAACAATTCAAGTACCTCTTTAAAATGCCAGAATTATAAGATATTACGAAGTGTTTTATCTCTCCTAATTCTTCCATGTATTAATTTTTTTGCTGGAATGGATTTGTAAGCAGTTGACCACAGATAGAAAAGACACTTTACAGACGGAGGATGATAGCTGTTAGCTGTAGCTTGTAACCCTTGTCAGTTCCGTCCCCCACTCTACAGGATGGCTCCTTAAAATTTGATTATCATGCTGCTACAGAGATTATCTAGCCCTGACCCCTTTTTGCAAACCTCTCAGGGACTTCCCAAAAGTTCAGTGAGAGGGCTTAATTATGGACAGTGTGAGGATGCTGGATGATGCAGACAACACTTTTGACAGAAGTTTCAAAGACACAGACAGTTTTTTCTAAATAAATGTTGCTGATGTAGTGATCCTGTTCTCAGCATTTAAAGTCATGGCCCAGCTGTAACAGACGTGGACCAGAAAGTACGGAACCAGCCCAGGCAAATCAAGATGTTTCTCCAAGGATTTAATTGCTCTTGTCAAGTACTCTGATGTGTTCCTGGAGCCGTTTGACCAACATCCATAATTAGTTTCAATCTCATCCAACCGTGAGCAGCTTGTGGGACATTGTGTACATCAGCACACTTAAATCAGTATGCATTGGTATTATATAAATTAGTATTGTATGGCTTTGAGTTGACTTACTTATGTCACCATTCTCGTGTGAGCACACTATAGACTGATGGCATGTTTGAATCAAGTTTGTATGGAGCTGGACACAGTGTAGGTCTGCTGCTGTGGCTGGGAGATGAAAATATGTGTGTACTGCCATCTAATGGTCACGTTTGGGGGAACTCATCTTTCCTAATGTGTCTGTTTTCTGGCTATGAAATATCTGCATGCAAGAGGCTGGTATTACTGCTATTTGCTGCTGTGTTATACTATGTTAAGTTTTTGGAAGACATTTTCTGAATTGACTGTTTTTAGAGTGTCATAAATGACACTATTCATCATTATTTTTAACCCCAGAGAAGCTGGTGATCAGTTGGGTGGTAATACACACCGACTGGTTATGTTGTTGACGCTACGAGATAATGTCTTTTCTTACATAGATGTTTACATCTGTATTAAGTTGAACTGTTATTTTATCATGCTATTTTTAAGAGTGCAGTCAGGCATGGGATGACTGTATGGTTAAAGAACCTTGCTGTATCATCAAAATAAAAGTAATCCCATTTGGTTCAAACGTTGGTGAAAATCATCAGTCAGGAAGATCATCATACTCTTTAGGCTCTTTGACCAGAACGTGATCCATCCCACATTCTGCACTCTCAGTATGAGCTGCCAGGCAGACAATACAGAGCTGACTGCTGGGTAAATTAAATTGGTTCAGTCATCAGTTGGAATTTTATTTTTGTATACTCTTTAATGTTTTTAATGTTTTCTGTGTGCTGGTGTTGTGTGCTCGTATCGGCGTGGCTTTGTAGAGCCCAAGTCAAATGATCCATATCAGTCCATCAAGAAAAAACAATAAAAATGAATGATGATGTGACATTTGTTGGGGTCTGGACCAAAAAAACATGTTTCTTACATGTTGTAGGTCAGGGTGTCTCTGCAGCACTACAGTACTTCATCATAATGCTGTTTTGTCAGACATTTGACCTTCATCAAAACAACTGCTTCTACAATTTGGATATTGCACTTGACCATATTGTGATTTCTAAAAAAATTGATTAATTGTGCACATTATACCTTAAAATACAACTTTTTCGGGTAAAAACCTACCCACAATGCTATTATGCATGATGTAATGGTCACAGAAAATACAAATATCCAGTGCCATGAACTTTTTTATCCCATCTAGAGGTTCTTTTCGGTGTTTTTAAGTCTCTTCTTAATCCTCGCGAATCAGAATATGTTGTGCCATCTATAATTTTAAGTGAAAACTTTCTGAAATATTTTCAAAATTGCTTTTTACCCACTACGTTTTCCAGAGACCCCTCTGTCCCTCCTGTCTGCCCCGCTGTCTTCGAGCAGTTTGAGCCGGTTACATTCCCCCTTCTTTCTGACATTGATAAAACAATTATGTCCTGTAAACTCCCCTGTGACAGTATTTCTGCACGCTTATTTAAAGATGTTTTAACACTGTTAGTTCAAGCATTGTATCTTTGGTTAATAGATATCTCAGCTCAGGGTGTGTTCCAGTTGTTATGAACCAAGCAGTTGTGCAACCACGTTTAAAAAAGAAGAATCTGGATTCTTGAATTAGCTCTAATTTTAGACCTTTCTGTAAGCTTCCCTTTTTGTCAGAAGTCTTTTTTTAATCAATTTATTTAATCATTTGTAGATGATTTTAGTATTTATGAAAAATTCTAGTCTGTTGCAGTCAGTCCAGAATGCAGCAGCTCGACTTCCAACAGGAACTAAAAAAACGTGAGCACATTACTCTAAATTTAGCCTCACTCCACCGGCTTCCTGTTCGCATAAGGATTCATTTTGTGATTTTTATTGCTTGATTGGCAAGCTGGCACCTCCTTACTTATCAGAACTTGTACATGTCTACACTCCTGGCAAAGCACTGATGTTGTCCAATCAGATGCTCCTCGATGTTCCTAGATCTTGGTTAAAAAAATAAAGGTGACCAGCCTTCTCAGTGGCTGCTCCTAATCTTTGGAATATTTTACTTGTTCAAATAAGAACTGCTTGGTCTGCTGACATTTAATTTCATGATGAAAGCGCAGACACAGTTTTCACAAGCTGAGTAGTAGAAGGCCTACTCTCTGGGACTAGTAAACTGATCTCATATGTGAAACAAGCGGGGTGCTGCTTTAAAACACTACTTTACATTGTTGATAAGTGACTGCTGTAACAGGGAGGGGACATGGACAGCTTGCATGGCACAACCTTTTTATATGCAGTCTGTGGGCACAACACATGCTGTCGGTCAGTGCTTTGGAACAGGTGAGCGTCACGTAGCGCCCAGTGAACCTGATGAGGAGAGGACCGGGAGCCTGTGAGAAGTGCCAGTACGCAAGAAAAAAGTCCCACTTCAAGCACTGGTCACGCTCACCTGTTCCCGATGTCATCTGCCTGCTAATCTCTGTTGGCGGACTGGCTGAGAGAGATGAGGGAGAAGACAAGCTCGGGTGTACTTAAAGCAGCCATGTGCAGAAAGTAGCTTGTCAATGTCAGTTTTTGTGAACCCAACCAATCACAGTCTGGTTAGGGCGGGACATTTAAAAATACTGACAGATAGGTGTCATTTACACTGGGGACACTGGGGACAGGTCAGAATCTCAATCTCCATCACTTTTTGAAAGCTTTTGTTAAAAATGTTCTAGAAAAGAAGATTACAAAAAATACTAAGTAAAAAATGAAAAAATGTACAATTGAAACTGGCTTAGAAGAAACAAATATGCATTGTCCAAAAAAACTGGCACCTATTTTTTCCAATTCAAGCACTGAATAAACAAAACAAAAATGAGGGGTTATGGTAGCAATCTAAAGTAATACAATAACAGTTCCAGAACTAACCTTAGAAATACCCAGGGTGCCACACATGCAGCCTTTCAGTTGCACAATAGAGGGCATCTTAGTACTTCCAACAGTCAGTGTACAGAACCTCGGCGTATAAGGCAGAGAAGATAAGAGCAGCAGAACAGTCTTTTGTTACAGTAGTTCTATGCTACAGAATATCGGAGCCTGTCTAAATTGCTAAAGGGATGTGCAGTCCTTGTGAAAAAAATAATTTGCATCAGTGTTTGTATGCATATTTCCATTATGACAAACACACATGGATTGGAAGTCACAGCCAGGGGGACGACAGAGTCCGGTTTGGGGACCTCTGAATTGCTTCTCAGGTGATTGGCTTCCTCAGACCGCGACGCTAAAATAGAGTGTACAGTACAGATTGACAGGTGGATTTATGTGGAATAAGCAGTAATGTGGCGTTGAACCGGACCATTGTGGAGCTGAGCTGAAAGGCTTTCAGTTTACCTGTTATCCTCAATTGTCACGAGTTTTGGGTAGTGACTGAAGGACTGAGATTGTGGATGCAAGTGGAAGTAGAAGGATGGAAATAGATGAATGGACAAACAAAAAACCAAACATGTCACATTCTCTCCTAACATTCATACTCATTGTCATTTTTATTCCACATAGTCTTCTTCCATGTAAAAACCTGCACCACACCAACAGAATTCTTTCGTTTTCAAACTTGTAGTCTTCATCCCAAACCGACACGACTCAAATGCCATCACAAGAGGACATTTATCAGACATCACAGAGCTCCCTCTGGAGACACAAAAGTTTATTTTTCACATATGCAGTAGCACTCCCCAACACCTGGAAACACGCTTTGATGTGTAAAATTGGTGGAGTTCCCTTTTAAGATGCCGATCATGAAACCAGCTGGTGCATGTAGTTTTCTTTCATCTCTTCTGTCTAATAAAAGCTTCTAATTGACCACAAAAATGATAATAAAAAACAAAATACAAAGGCCTTCATTTTCATTGCAGTATGGCTGGACTTGTCACTTTCTGCTATTATGTCATCAGTTTGTATGTTGGATAACCTGACTCTGGATGTCAGTGGGACTAATAGGTTTTTCCAATGGAACACAGTAATTCCTGGTCAAACACAAATAGCTGCTTCAAGTTAGAAATTAATTAGAGGTTATTTTTTTTCATTGGAGCTGAGGAATTAAATGTGCTCCCCACTTCTAGGGAGCTTACCACTACACCACATTTGACATTGTTTTGTGTCAAGGAGCTGATAGTTGATTGAAATGATTTTTGACCCTCTCCCCTATAGTCAGCTATGGTTCAAGATGTGGTTTTGTAAATATCAGTAGAATCATTGTTACTAAACCGTGTAGTCAATTAGATTTTCTTGATTGCTTGAACACATTTCTTGAAATCATGCCTCTTTTTCTCAAAACTCTAAACACAAATCCACAACGTCTCACCCAATTCCCCAAACACTTATTTTCAGGTCAAAACCATTAAATCTTGCTGAAACACCAAACTTTGCCCTCAGACATAACAAAGATTCAGATTCATTCTGTATTGTCCTCAGTGGAGGAATTTTGTTTTCACAGTCCGTACAAAGGTCACCTTCAATATAAATTCTGCACATAAACAAGACATAGTACACATATATACACATTACACAGAAGTGACATCATTAACTCGTCTGTGAGTTTAACGCTCTTATAACGCAGGGTACAAACATTTTCCGAAACGTGCCTTTTACAGGCTGTCTGTATCTACGGCCAGATGGGAGAAGGATGAAGCATGAGTTGAGAGGGAGGCTCAACAGTCTTACACACTTGTAAGATAAAGTCAAAAACATTAACAACAAAAACTCGTTAGAAATAATGTGGCTTGTGGTTCTCCCATTCAAAAAGCTTTTCACATGATGAACACAGCAAAAGAAAGAAATGTACATTTGCACATATTTCATTCCTTAGTGTGCTGTACAGCACAACACAGCAAACAACTAATGATACTGCCCCAGCATCCTGTCTTTGGTCTGGGACAGACCAGAGATTTTTCTTCCCCCACCTCCTTCACCTCCTCACTAATCCTCCGCCCTCCTCCTGCTCCACCTCCTCATCTTCCTCCTATCCTTTCCCCTCCTCCAACTCCTACTGTTCCTCTCTCTGCTCCTCCTATCTGGTGTTCTACACCTCTTCTTTCAGATTTCTCTGGATCCGCTGTTCCAAACCTGAATGAACAAAGTCAGGTCCTCTTGCGCGGCTGTGGCTCAGGAGCTAGAGCGGGTTGGCCGTTAATCGGAAGGTCGGCGGTTCAATCCCCGGCTCCCCCTGGCTGCTGTTCCACCAGTGTATGAATGTGTGTGAATGTTAGTTCTGTTTGAGCACTTAGGCTCAGTGAGTGAATGTGTGTGTGAATGGTGAATGCAGAAGTAGTGTAAAAAGCGCTTTGAGTAGTCGAAAAGACTAGAAAGGCGCTATACAAGTACGGAGCATTTCCGTTTACTTTTATCTATTAAGGTTTTGATTGGTGTCTTATCAGTTATGACTCTTTGTGTTTCCACCTGGGTAGCCCAATGACCACATGGTGTAGGCAATGAGAAATGACGGAATTTGTGTGTAGAGTTTAGGGAAATGGGTGTGTTTTTTGAAAAATGGAGTTAAGGTTTAAAAATTTTTGTTCGTATTTAAGCAACTGCGAAAAAAAACTGTAACAGGCAATTGATAGAAATGGCCAAACTGGATTTGTCAGATACTTTATCAAACTGCAATAGAGTCATCCTTTTGCACTGTTGGAGAAGGATTATAAAAAATAAAATTAATTGCAGTTTCATTCGTCTAAAGGAGTCAAGATTCCAGTGTTTCATAAAGTGTATATGGGGTGGTGGCCTTTGGTGTGAGAGACCTGGGTTAAAATCCCCACTGTGACCGATCCACCACCACCATTGTGTCCCTGAGTAAGACACTTAACCCATAGTTGCTCCAGCGACATCTGGCATAGCAATTGTAAGTGGATAAAAGCGTCAGCTAAATGAATAAATGTAAATGCATATGGTGTGTATAGAATATTTCTAGTTGATGTAATGGTGCAGCCAAAAAACAAAGCAGCTTCTGTCTAAATGCATAAGCATAAAATTGAAGTACTAATACAAGCAGAGAAGAAACTGTTACTGTATAACGGAAAGACAGTAAAACTTCAGTTAATAGCCCAGGCTTTTAAACATAACCTGCCTATATTTCAAGTTTTACGAAATACAGTGTGGAAAACAGTGTGTTTTTCTTACCTTAACACTAATTAAGGGAAAATCTAATGAAAAAATAAATCAGAGGTTAAAGAGGTTAAAGACTTGTTCTGTCCTCTGTCTCCAGGCATGGATGAGAGGTTATGTGTGCCCCCCAGCTAAAGGCCTCTGTCGCCCTGACCTGTGCATCCCACCAGTTCCTCTGTGAGCATGTATCGCAGGAACGGGCTCTCGGATGGCACCAGCATCAATTCTGTCACCTCAGAGGTAAGAACAAGCTCCTGTGGTGTTCATTGCTGTAGTATGTACTTATGTTGGGCCTCTGCTGGAGGATTTGTGTTTGTTATAGTCTGCAAAGATGAGCAAAGGTTGGTTTTTGTGCATCTACAGTGTGAGGATCCTCACTTGCAGGTTTAATGTGAATATAATATAAAAATGGCTTAACAGTTCATGTAAATGGAAACTTTTACTGCACCTTTTTACTAAATATGTTACTGCTTCTTTGTAAAGCAGCAGATCTGCACATATCATGCATAACATGCTATTATCAATCCCATTAAAAGACTTAAATCTATTTGATAGAGAGAGAGACTCTATTTGATAGAGTATTCTGTGACCTGAAAGCCAGGTCACAGAATACAATCTGCCTAGAAATAGTTTCTGGGAGTATTTGGACCACCGACACCTGCTATTCTACTTCTTGGGGAAATCCCAAAGCAGTAGAATTTTCCCCCCTCCTTAAATCTTTTATATTATATAGAATAATATAATAATATTATACATATATATTATAGAGAAATAAAGTGTACATGGGACAAAAAGTATTCAGAAATCATGAATTGAACTACATATTTTGCAAACAACCTATTGTTCTCTTTTTCCAAGTAATATTTTATTTAAAAAAAAAACCCCAACAACTTCCATTTGGTTTTGTTGATTAAAATGCCACAGCTGAGCCTTATTAACCTTGGAAGGATAAAAAGGCAACATTCAAAGCATATGGAATCAAGGCTAAATAACAGACGAGGGGAATCATCAGAGGCATTTATACCATATTATCATAATTTGAAATGGATAATATGCCAGGAACAAAGCGTCTGTTCTTGGTGGAATCACTGATTCACTATAAAAATCCAGTGAATCACATTATGCAAGTTATTTTTATTTTTATGTGTCTGCTGTTGTGGCATGACCACATTTGAAATGGTTTGAGTATTTGCATTTTGGAAAATACTGCATGTGCCTTTTAGTCTTTGGAGCATCCAATGTCTTTGTCTTTGTCCCTGTAATTGTCCTTTCCTGCCTGTATTTGACTTATTAAAGGAGACCTATAGAGTTTTATGGTAAACAAACAAAAAGTTTTGTTTACAAGTTGTTTCTCGCCAAAACACGTTATGGGATCCTTCAGGTCTAACAATTGTGTGGAGTAAATCAAGTTTCACCTATATTTATAAACTTTCTGTGGTACATGTTGCATGTCCAGACATACAAAAACAGGAAGTTGGCCATTTTGGATTTAATGGTAATTTTTGCTGATTTTCACACTTTACTTAAACAAACTCCTCCTGGGGAATTAGTCCTAATGACTTTTTGCTGTGCACTCTAAAGCTTCCAAAAAATGAATCACATTTATGAATATTTATTTATAAATTATTAAATGTATTTTTTGTTTGTGGAATTTGTTTGTTTATTTGCAGATCTGTTTTATATATGTAAAATATTTGTGAGTTTACAAATCTTCATTTTCTGTTTGTGAAAAATATTTTTGTGTTATTTTTACAGATTACATGTTTATACACAGATCGCTCATCTGTTCACACAAATAATCTTGAAACAAAATTACCTCCATATAAACTCATTGCTGATAAAAATTTTTTTGTAAAAACGGTGAATTTTTGGAGAAAGGCGTGCCCGTGGTATGGCGTCTAAACTCAATGATTCTCCATGAAACAGTTGTAACTTCAGTGTACATGCTCACATCTGCACCAAACTTTACATGTACATGTGTTCAAAGAAGAGTCCTTCTTTGAACACATGTACAATCCAATATTTGCTCATAGTCATTACGCCACAGGTCGGCCATATCTTCAAAACTATCTCAGAAAACCCTTAACACATTGATGATGTTTTGCCATGACACAGGAAGTCGTAACTTTTGTACATGTACAATATATACCAGACTTGACATCTCTATGCTCTATGTGACCCTTATCATGCAATTTAAATAAAATTTTCACAAAGTGTTCTTCACCTGACGCACCCAGTAAGTATAGTTACCGGGGACTCTCTAGCGCCACATAGGGGATGTTTTAGTCCTTTTGTGCAGCGTCCAAAGCGCATGTCATATTCAGAGCCACATTGGCAGAGCTGTGTCACCTGTTGCACAGGTGTGAGGCCCGCCCAATGCTGCTTGCAGCTTTAATTAGCATTCTTCTTCTTTACTGCCTTTACTGGCACATTAGTGTTTCTTGACATGCTGCTGCCACCTATTTTCACTGGAATAGTGTGAGATCATTAGTTGGAATGTGTATCGCATCATCCAAATGCTTGTGCATGTGCACACGTGCCTGTGTGTTCTTGTGTGTTTGTGCTAGAGGCCAGGGATTCATCATAGATAGAAATAGAGATCAGAACAGCAGGATACATCATCTGTGGAACGTATCCACAACTATATCTCTGAAAATCATTCCAAACTGATTGTCAAGGAAACATTCTATGTAAATGTTGCACTAGACAGAAGAGATGGCTGCAGGTTACCAAAATCACCAAGAATTATTCTTCCTACCTACCTTCTACCTCCTACCTTTTAAAATCATAGACAAAATTTCTGGTTGTGGTTACGCAGGTATGGAGCAGTTACTATGATAGTTTAATTTCTGTCTCTCAGGCCAGCAGCAGCTCGGATTCTCTGGATGGACCTTGTGTGGACTACGCCAAGAGCTACGATGCAGTTGTCTTTGATGTGCTCAAGGTGACTCCTGAGGAGTTTGCAGTGAGTATACTTCAGTTGTCACTCAGTATTTGTGCAGCATAAAAGATGGATCAGGTCTTACCTTTAAGACCCAAGCATCCTACACTGCTCAAAAAAAGTGAACATTTACTCATCACAGTAAAATATCAAGTCAATTAAACTTCAGAAATATCAATCTGTCCAGTTTGGAAGCATAATCGATTGTGAATCAGTCACCTGTTTTGGTGCAAATGACAACAGGTGCAATGGAGAGGAAGCAAGATATAACCCCTTAAAAGGGAAAGGTTCTGCAGGTGATGGCCACAGACAGTTGCTCTCTCCCTATCTTTTCTGACTGGTTGTTCTCTAGCTGTGTGTTAGCGTCCTTGTTAGTACTGGTAGCGTGAGGTGGTACCACCAGCCCATTCAGGTTGCACAGGTATTCCAGCTCATTCAGGATGGCACATTCATACTTGCTGTCGCAAGAAGGTTTGCTGTGTCTTCCAACACGGTCTCAAGAGCATGACGGAGATACCAGGAGATGGCTGTTGTACGAGGAGAGCTGGACAGGGCCGTAGAAGAGCATCAAACCAGCTGCATGATCAGTATCTGCTCCTTTGTGCAAGGATGAACAAGTGGAGCACTGCCAGAGCCTTACAAACTGACCTCCAGCGGGCTACTAGTGTGCATGTTTCTGATCAAACTGTCAGAAACGGACTCTATGAGGGTGGCATGAGGGCCCGAAGTCCTCTAGTAGGATCTGTGCTCACAGCTGAGCACCCTGTAGCTCAGCAGGCATTTGCCAGAGAACATCAGAATTGGCCGGTGCGCAATTGGACTCTTATCTTTACAGATGAGAGCAGGTTCACACTGAGCACATGTGACAGACGTAAAAGAGTCTGGAGATGCTGTGGTGAACGATATGCTGTCTGCCACATCATCCAACATGACCAAGTGGTGGGGTGTTGATGGTCTGGGGAGGCACATCCTTGGAGGGCCGCACAGACCTCCATGCTAGCTGTGCTAGCCAACTGTACTCTGACTGCTATTAGGTACCAGGATGAAATTTTCAGAGCCATTGTCAGACCTTACAGTGGTGCAGTGGGCCCTGGGTTCCTCCTGTTGCAGGACAATTCCCAGCCTCATTTGGCCAGAGTGTGTAGGCATTCCTGGATGACAAAGGCATTAATAACACTGACTCGCCTCCACGTTTCCCAGACCTGAATCCAATTGAGAATATCCTCCCCGAACCAGGTCAGGGAGGATATCCCCCAGGACACCATCCGCTGTCTCATCAGGAGCATGCCCAGATTTTCTTGGGAGCGCATACAGGGAAATGGGGGCCATAAACACTACTGAGTCACATTATGAGTCGCCGTCATGAAAGTTATAGTTTTTTTTACTTTGTTTTTTGGTGTGATTTTGAATCCAGCCCTGAATCGGTTGTTGGTTTTTGTTTCCATTAACCGTTGTTAGGTAATTTTGTTGTCATCGAATTCTACAATGTACAGTAAAGATTTGGAACAATTTTGTTCATCGAGATCGGACACGTGAGTAAGTATTCCCTTTTTTTTGTAGACTAGTGTATTAGACTTCTTACCCGACAAAGCTCTCATACGTGGTAAGAAGATTGAGTTGGATGTTAGCTCTCTGATTCTGGCTCTCTCTGAAGTTCTTTCAAAAAGGATGCTGATAGCGCAGAGGTATTAGCTGCTGCTGCTTTGTTGTTGGCCAGTTGTCAGTTCAGGTCAATTTTAGTTATATATCACAAATCACAATTTGCCTCATGGGGCGTTACAATCTTTACAGCCATTAACCTAGGGCCTCTTTCCTGAGGCCCTCAATTTGAATAAGGAAAAACTTCCACCGAAAAACCCAAGCAAGGAGGGATCCCTCTCCCAGAACGGACGACATACTTGACAATATACAATTATGATGACAAAATGTAGATTAAAGCATAAAGGAAGAGGATGGATTCATTTGAGCAGCTTCAGGTGTTGCCCACAGAAAGGATCTGGACAGAGGACAGGCCACACTAACACAAAGGATAGAGGATAACACCATTCACAGAAAGAGAGAGAGCCATGATAAAATACAAACTACAGAGAGAAGGGGAGAGGCTGAATCTTCTGGGGACAAAGATTCAGATCAACAACTGAATGAGGCACCGACAGCGAGGAGGTCCCACGATGGCCGATGGTCGGTTTACTGCATTCAGAGTTCTCATCAACTCTGCTGCTCCGCGGAGCTTTTTCGTCTCCTTTTTAGCCCAGTGTTCTGGTTTTCAGTCACATCTACTGTCCAAGGAGGCGTTCTGCACATTAACCTGAGGCAGGAGAATAGAAGTCTGGAGAGTTGAAAGAAAGGTCACTTAACTTTTTGTATGTCCAGCAATGACAAAAAGCCAACAGCTGCGTCGGGGCAGGTAAAAGAGATTCATCCAAACCCACTCCAGGGATCAGCTCACTTCCAGCGGTGCATTGTTGCCCAGAGAGGTCTAGGAAATCCATCCAGTTTTGAAACTGTCACTCTGTTGAATTTAATGTAATTTGCTACTTTTCTCTTTTTAGAGCAAAGATTTCGTTTTCTCCTCGTTTAGTCAACAGCTCAACAAATGGAGACGCTTCTCAAGGAAATCAGTTTGAGACAGTTTATATAATCGCATCTCTTCAAAACTATTTCAGTGATAATTTTACAGTATTTCATTCTTTGCTGACTTTATTTGGTAATTTGTTTAAATTTTTTTGTGCTTCTACCATGGCTAAGTAGGCTGCATGTTAAACAATTTGTTCACACTGATTGTTGTGTTGCCGTGACATTAGAGTTCTGACTTTAGTACAGAAGTCAGAGCTTTCATAAAGTCAGGATTTAATGATGATCAGAAGATCTGCAGTTTTAGGCACTTAGCACAGGCTCCAGCTTTCCACTAAGATTGCTACCATTTATAGAGAAACTCAATCACGCTAATCCGCAGCCTCAGACATACAGCAGCCCGTTCTATTCATTTATCATCGAAGCCCATCAACAGACGCAGATGTTTTAAGCAGATACTCCTAACCCATCATTTCCAGTTATGACTTTTGGACCTATCTATGTATCCTTCCACCATCATAGTTTCATAATGTCCATCAGATGTCGGACATACTGTATCCATGTATATACCACTGCATGTTGAAAGATAATGTGGATTTCTTTCTTGTTATTTCAGAGCCAAATCACCCTGATGGATGCACCAGTCTTCAAAGCAATACAGCCAGAGGTAAGAGAGACCCATGTTGTCCAAGTGGTTGGTCTCCTGAGCATTATTTCCACTTATAACTAGGAAATTCGTCCAACGTCACATTTTAATCTCGTCGGGGGAAAAAAAAAGCAGAATTCCAGCTGTGGTGTAGCCCATTAAATGACGTTGAGAGGTTGTGGTAGATCATATCATTTCTCAGTGATTATATTTGCGGTGTTTGTGTTGAACATTCTTACCAGATGTTCTTAAAATGAACTTTGGGGAACAGTAATAAAAGTTAATACCAGTTACTTATTAATAATCTGTTAATGGGCCCTAAGATAATTGTGAGTGTTTTGCAGGGAACCCCTCAGAGATCTACCCCTCCCCCAAGAATAACTGCAGTTCCCTTTCAGTTTCAAATACGTCTGTTGCTGCCATGCCTCTCTGCTGGAAACCCTGTTAGTCCTCTGTTAGTCAATGAAATTCCAGTCACTTCTGTGCCCTGAAGGATTTCCTTCCATCGACATGCTTTACACAGATGTATGCAGTGAAGAGAACCAGGCTGAGATGGTAGATTAATTAGGGACTGATAATAAGAAATGAATTCAAGATGAAGCCTTCACAAGCACGTGGTGTGTGGTTCACTTCAGTTTTTCCAGATGTCAGCAATTACAGCTACATAGCCATGAACTTTATTTTTCCTGAATAGCAATACCTGTGAGCAACACTTAATCTAGGGGAAGTTATCTTAACCCATAGTCCAGGAGCTCAGCAGGAGGACTAAGGGTCTGGGATCAGGAAACTGATAGTATAAAAGTTTTCTTAGATGTTTACTTCAAACTATGCATCTTAACATTTTAAAACAGTATTATTATTATTATTATTATTATTATTATATAAAAAGCATAAAGACTGCTATAGTTAGTTCTATATAGTTAAAAAAAATTGATTTATTTGATAACAATTATTATTTGCTTGCTTCCTGTACCTATTCGCCACCTACCTAGGCATTTGGCACTCAGTTAGTGTGATGAAGGGTCATATCATCACGTATTAGTCTTTCATCAAGACGATGCCAAACCACATTCTGCATGACTCTGCAGGAAAAGAGTCCTGTTGCTAAACTGGCCTGCGGACCCAACTTGACTTTCAAGAGGCATAGCTTTATACCATTTTACCAGTGCTTAAATTGACAGGTTTTGGCCAACTTAGTGAACAGTGACAATCTTTAAAGTGATATATAAATATACCCATTGTTTTCTTAGATGCTGCACATTGGCTGGGAAAAGGTGAAAGAGGAAGATGGCGTAGATGACAATGTTTCTTACTTTTGGCTACTCACCAAAATGCAGACCTGATTGTTGGTTATTCTAGTTAATTTTCCTTATTTCAGTGTTTAGTCGTGACTGGTATCTGCTCCCTCTCTATTCACTTCTCTTCTCCCACATGCTATCACACACACACCGTAATGTGAAATTTCCTCCATGTCTTGTACCATAATACCAGGTAACATCTCTCTTTGTTTCTTTGCAAAATTCTAAAATGGGTTGGCAGCTGTTAAACTACGTAGTCCGCTGAAGTAAAGTAAATGTGGAAAACACTGTATTTAGAGCTTTGGTCACAGAGAGCTTCTGTGGACCCTTGTTGAAGATATACCAACCGCCCCATGCAGTGGGCGCATGAAACCCCACCATAATGTAAAATGGTTAGTTTTTCTGCTGAACAGTGCTGCAGTGTACAGGCTCTATGTGAACATTATATGGATAAATTACAGCACCCTTGTTCTCACACTCACTCAAATGAACATCCCTGGGTGATTTTGGAGCAACATGTTAGATATGCGCTCTACATCACCGTTATAACATGATGAGGAACTGTCTTTCAAAAGAACGCCGTTCATCTCTCCATGACAGACATAATCTGTCAGTCATGGGAACATGGGATTGATCCAAATGAAAGTAATCTTGTATATAATGAAATTTTGATTTCTGGGGGTTTTTCTGTCAGGGCGGGATGTGTCTTTGTTAATGCCTTTATTTAGGCCTGTCAAACACTGGATAAAATCCTAGAGGGAATGAAAAAATCATTGTAATTTTAAATTGGCGCAAAGTAAAAAGCAAGGGACTTTCCAGTGGAAGGGCCGCTGTTTGTCCCTGCTGTTTTACTTGTTAGTCTATCACTAGTTTGTCTCTGAGAAAAGAACAGTGTCAATGTCACTAAAGCTAGTGGACAGACCATGAGACCATGTCCACATCCATTCTAATGATTTTCCATTTAAAATTTTTAGCCATTCTAGTGGCATAGCTTTGTGATTGGTCTATTGCTTGTTCCAGACTAGAATATCTCAACAATTTTCTGAAGGTTTGCCATAAAATCTAAACAGACATTCGTGATTCCCCAGAGCTTGATGTTGGTCATCCCCTGACATTTCATCTAGCACCACCCTGACATCATGATTACCATGAAATGTTTATTTATTCATGTCCCTCTCAGGATGAATTGTAATATCATTGGTAATCCTCTGACTTTTTGTTTGGCGCCATCATCAGCTGACAACTTTAATTTGGTTTAGGACCAAATACTTGCAAAACAAATGTCATTCCCATACTCATCAGCTGTACTTTCTGTAAACAGTATACCTGCTTCATATCACCATGTTAGCATGCTGATGTTAGCATTGCTGTTCTTAAACAGCCTCACAGAGCTGCTAAACTGGTTTGGACTCTTTTGGTCTTTCTCTTCTTTCCTTTCCTGCACCATTAGTTTGACTATGATGATGATGTGATATATTTTTGTATTTTCTTTAGTCACTTCAAGTAGCTGCTCAGGTCAGCATTGCCATGTTCTATCAGCTTTTGTGTTAAATACTTGTGTTAAATAAAAAATAGCGGTTGCATTTACTCATTTGGCAGAAGCTTTTATCCAAAGCGATTTACATTTGAGGAACAACATACAAGTATCAACAGAGCATCAAAAACAGATCTACAACTGACAATACATACTAGTAAGAGCAGCAATAAATACTAGTAAGAGCTCATAGTACATATCACATCAGTGTTGTAAATACCAAGGGAAGGAAGTAAGAGTTAACAAAAAAGATAAAAAGTGCAATCAATACAAGATAATTGTAGGGGATAGAAGAGCACAGGAAGTGCATGTTAGAGGTTGGTTTGTATTAGTCAGTATTGCTGATTCATTGGAGTCAGAAATGTGGTTCCTCCAGCTCCTCCTACTGCTCTTACAAGAATCCACTTGTACTTGTATTCTTTCGCCTCGATCCTTTCTATCTCAGGGTATTTCATGTTGGCACAAATGATCAACTGTCATCACCTCCAGTTTAATAATGTTGTATTGTCATTGGTCATACATTTAGTAAAAGTCAATGGTTTTACACTTTATTAATCTGTAGTCTCACCCACCACACTCGTGGCGGTATCGGGTATTGTTACAGATTACTGTGATTTTCTGATTTGCAGGAGCTGGCCAGCTGTGGATGGAATGGGAAAGAGAAACACAGTTTGGCCCCCAATGTGGTCGCATTCACACGCAGGTTCAACCAGGTACGTCCTTACAGAATTTCTAAGGCAAGCTATTTTATTGTTTAATTATGTCTACGTTTGAAATAATTCCTCTTAAATAATAAAGGCAAGTGAAGTACTTACTGTTTTAATAATGTAAAAGCTTTCATTTTGTTGAAATATTATTAAGTATAAAGAATTTTGGTCTTAAAGCTGCTCCAGTGAGCCAATGTCCTCATCCCATCTTCAGCCACTGAATCCTGGCAACATTAAAGTGCACTTTTTTCCTTGAAGTTTTATCAGCGGATTGGTCACAACCTAAAAAAACTAAATTAGTGGATGCTATTGCTGTTAGGCTCAATTTAATTTTTGCATGTTAGTGGATATTTCAATTCAATTTTATTTATATAGTGGCAAATCACTAAAACAGTTATGGAGTAGCACTTTTTCATTAGCGCATAATTCAAATCCTTCATGCTCATAGAACGAATTAGAACTCAAATCGTTATAAAAAGGCAGCAGCAATGTTGCAGACTGTTCCATTAAAAAGTCTGTGTGTAATGTTAAAGGGGGCCTGTTGTGTCCAAAGTTTCCAATGAGGTCAATGAATGTAAAATGAATCACTGTTAAAAAAAAAGATCAGAATGCTCTGAAAACTGCATTTCCAACCTTAGGGTGTACTCACACTAGGCATGGTTGCCATGAACCGGGCCCGAGTACGATTGTCCCCCCTCCCCACGCCCCCTCTGGCCTGCACTCACATTGGGTTTCAGC
>JAPMOB010236975.1:0-18298 GCA_029875015.1 Lepomis gibbosus
AAGAAAAAAGGCCTCTTTTAGTCTTTCCAGTCTTTCTTGATGTTGAGGTTCCACTCCCAGGACAGGTGGTCGTGCTTGTCGTCGTCAGTAAACTTAGATTTGATGACGTAGTTGCCACGGGCCAGCACGCCTTTAGGAGCCTCCTCCATCGTAGTCAGGAAGTCATATTCAGTAGGACGAGGCCCGTAGCTGCCCACCATGTAGTCTGATTTATCAACTGTTAACACATGAGAATGGACATGATCAGAGAGAAAAAAAATCTGTATATGCAACCCTGACTGATAATGTATGTCTCAGTGGAATCATGCTAACACAAGCTTCCAGAAGTCTGTGGAACTCTATTGGAGGGATGAAGTCCATTCGTCCGCAAGATATTCCCTCGTTTATTTATACAACATTTATTTAATCAGGTGAACGAGCAGAGTACAGCAGACAGAAAAACAAACAGACATAACAAAAAGACATCAAACACAGTCGCATATGTCACTCAAAATAAAGCTTTCAAATGCAAATGAATTCTCTTTTGGTCTTATGGAAATGGTGGCGGAGAGCACTCCAAAATCTTCAATAGGAGTGAAACTGGGTTGACATCTGGTGATGATTCATTTTCATACCCAACAAACCGTTCCCGTGAGCCCGGGTGCATGGAAGCATCTGCTTTTTAGATTTCTCTCCGCTCTTTTATTCCTTTAATTTATGAAGTAACAGGAGGGAGTGATGGGAATGAAAAGCAAGTGTCCCTGACTGGAGGGATGTTGAGGTTTTGGATCAGCACCGTTAACCCCTCAGCCACTGAGGTGCCCTGCACAATTTTTTTCTTTTTCATTTTGTTTCGTCTCAGGTTTTTATTCATTATAGAATTTTGACCTAATGTGTAGGTTACCAGTGGGTAAGAAAACTTAAAAGTTCACCTGAAATCAAAATAGTCAAACATCATTTTAAAGCGACCTGACAAACGTATGTTCATATTTTCTACTACTTGAAAACAGAATGAGAAGGACCACATTCAGCCAGATTCAGCATCTAAACCTGGCATGTGCAGGTAAGTTTTAAGATGTTCAATGTGCTACAAATGAAGAGAAAGCTATGGTTGTTCAGTCAAGACTTGTTTCAGGGTTAACACGTTATCACTATTCAGTGTGTGAGCCCCTGTCACCAATCAGTCACGTATTGTGAACACCACAACGACTTGCCAAGCCAAAGTACTTCTTAAACGAAGCATCGATGAATCGCTGAAATAATCTATCGAAGCTTCGAATACTGAAATCATCGTTAGCTGCAGCCCTACTGGACACAAACGTCTTGTTAAATACAAGTGTTTAAGTTGTGTTTAGATGCAGAGCTGGTGTTTTTGTAGTTCAATTGAAATTAAGAATCTCTTTTTCAAGGGTGACCTCGTCAAGCAACATGTTTGTATAGATAACTTGCAATTGTGTACTGCAACAAGAGAAAAATACCGCCACGCCAGGGCGTCACTTAGTGCTGAAAAGCTGTGGGGACATAAAGGCTCAGATTAGGGGTGTTACGATACACTGAGCTCACGAGAGGAGAGGATACACGATCTCGGTGTCACAAGAGCAAGACAAGAAGATATTTTAACACTACGTTGTAGAAAACAATGAATGCTTAAATATAAGTTGGGGGGAGGTCTGGGGGTCTTTCCCTGGAAAATGTTTTTATTTATGTAAAAGAGAAACACAAAATTCAGATGGCAGGTGACAATTGAAAATATAAAAATATCATAATAGTATATCCTTTTCACTTTAACCTACCTTACATGTAGCCTACTGCGCTGCTTAGCTGGTTAATAACAGACAAAGTTATAAAACTGGCAACAGTATTGTATCCGACAGGACAGTTAATATTGTAAGCTAGCTTTCTTCTGTCTTACTTCAGGCTTGCTTTCTGACATAGACCTCGTTCAGCAGTTCAGCAGTCAGACTCCGCAGTGTAGCAGACTTGAAAAACTTGAAAATCTCTCTGCCTCTGATAGGCTGTCAGGTTCAGCCATTAGGAGTGATGATTGGTTAGGCCTAAATTCGCAAAGCTAATGCTAGAGTGGTAGATGTAAAGAACCCGACGAATTTCACCGAAAGGTGAGAAGTTTGCATGCCTGATTATTACTGTCGCACATCGTGCCATGGTGTGATCAAGTAAAGACGACGGGATTATGACGGCGCTGTTTGCAAAGTGGGAGAGAAAATAGAGAGGGACGGAGAATAAAGTGTCCAAAGCATTGGAGAATTTAAAGCTAAAAGAAAGCAACAACGAAACTAACGTAGCCTATGGCAACAGCATGGCGGCAAAGCACACAGTCTAACATCAAGTCCATGGACTGAACCGGTCTAGCATCAAGTCCATGGAGTGGACCCCAAACAAAGTAACAGTAACATCAACTTTAGAGTTTAACTGAAATCATGATTGATTGTTGAGTTGAAAGCTATCAAAAGTAAGCCACAACTGTCAGCTGTAAATGTGCACACGTGTGTTTGTTGTTATTGTTTTCCGGCCGTGAGTTTGTGTTTTAACGTCACAGTCATGATTACACAGCTGATCCCAGTACCGAGGGGGAGGGGGCGCCGCCAAGCAAAAGAACTTCTTATACGATTACTCGATAATAATAAAATGAAATAATCTGTAGAATACTCGATTGCTAAAATCATTGTTAGCTGCAGCCCTAGTACAGACACATAACAGAAGGAGACAAGCGTAGTGAGCTTATATTTCAAGAGAGTAATTTTGAGTCAGCTTCATAACTAAAAACATTTCTGATATTATGGAATCAGCCTTTTTTAATTTCAACATTAAGTGTTTACTTACTCTTCATTCCTTTCCTGTATGTCTGCTGCACATACTTCAGACCCGAAACAATCTCCCTGTTCACCTGAGGAGACACAAACAGAGAACAGCTGTGTTTGTGCTTGCGTAATAACGGGGGAAGACATGAAGGACTTGGAGCAAAATATCCCAGAAACGTTATAAAATGTAAAAGTCTCAATGTATCAATAAAATCTCAGAGACTTAAAAAAACATTATTAGTATCACACTGAATCAACTCTGATGTTTTGGAACAGTCGCATTTTCCAAAAGGCTGAAAAACAGATCCACTCATCTTCCATGAAAGAACATGTTTCCTGTAGCTCCAGCAGCTCTTACCTTAAAGCTGATCTTTATTTTGTATTCAACTCCCTCCTTCAGAACAAAGGCCTGCTTCTTAAAGGCTTCCAGGTCTCCTGTTGTACACGAAAAGGAGACATAAGCACAAGCATCAATATTTACTCCATCATACTCACAGTGATGCTGATCATAAGAAGAATTAAGGATCAAACCAAACAATACTTTGACTTGTTCTATGTTTTCTTTACAGTGTAAGTTTGGAGTGTGTGTGACACCCCCCCCCCCAGGTGTTTCAAACAGCTTCACATTATTTTATAAGATATGACCAGTTCTTCTACCTAGTCAGCGACATTTAGAGAGCGCATGCATCCACATACATCATACTATAGACTAAATAATAAATCTGTATGCAAGATTTTCTTTCCGCAGGCCTCTGAAATCATCCGGCAGTCCCCTGGGGGCTGACCACCACTTTCAGTTCCCAGGGCCCTAAAAACAGTCTCTTGATTTGTGTGTTAGCTTCCAGCACATTCCTGCTGAGCTGAGGCCACAGTAATCCAGCTTCATATAGGTCTGACACAGAGGAGCTGCACTGATTCCTTTACAGTGATCTAACTCACTGACTAAGTTTGTATTACTCGTCCTGAGCAGCAACTTCACAAGCAAACTGAAGATGCATTTTAACACACGTGACTTCTTCTAACTTCTATTATATCTATCTATTATAGTGGCTTGCATAAGTATTTATACCCCTTGAACTTTTCCACATTTTTTCATGTTCCAACCATAATTGTAAATATATTTTATTGGGATTTCATGTGATAGGCCGACACAAAGTGGCACATAATTGTGAAGTGGAAGGAAACTGATAACATGGTTTTCAAAAATTTTCACAAATAAAAATCTGAAAAGTGTGGTGTGCAAAAGCCTTTTGCCCCCGAGTCAATACTTCGTAGAACCACCTCTTGATGTAATTACAGCTGCAAGTCTTTTGAGGTATGTCTCTACCAGCTTTGCGCATCTAGAGACTGGAATTTTTGCCCATTCTTCTTTACAAAATAGCTCAAGCTCAGTCAGATTGAATTGAGAGCGTCTGTGAACAGCAGTTTTCAGGTCTTGCCACAGATTGTCAGTGGGATTTAGTTCTGGACTTTGACTGGGCCATTCTAACACATGAATATGCTTTGGTCTAAACCATTCCATTGTAGCTCTGGCTGTATGTTTAGAGTCATTGTCCTGCTGGAAGGTGAACCTCCACCCCAGTTCTCAAGTCTTTTCCAGACTCCCAACAGGTTTTCTTGCGAGATTGCCCTGTATTTGGCTCCATCCATCTTCCCATCAACTCTGATCAGCTTCCCCGTCCGTGCTGAAGAAAAGCATCCCCACAGCATGATGCTGCCACACCCATGTTTCACGGTGGGGATGGTGTGTTCAGGGTGACGTGCGGTGTTAGTTTTCCAAGTGCACCACAGATTTTCCCACCTCAGCTGTGGAGCTCTGCAGCTCCTCCAGAATGATCATGGGCCTCTTATCTGCTTCTCTCATCTGTGCTCTCCTTTCCCGGCTTGCGAGCCTAGGCGGACAGCCATTTTTTGTAGGTTTTCGGATGATGGAATGAACAGTGCTCCATGAGATGTTCTAACCCTGCTTTAAACTTCTCCAAAACCTTTTCCCTGACCTGTCTGGTGTATACATTGGGCTTCATGGTGCCCTTCATGGTACGCCTTCATAGAACACCTATATTGATACTGAGACTAGATTACACACAGATGGACTCTATATCCTAATTAGGTGACTTCTGAAGGCAATTGGTGGCACTGGATTTTATTTAGGGGAGTAAAAGGGGGCAGAATACTTTTGCATGCCACACTTTTAACATTTTTATTTGTGAAATTTTTTGAAAACCTTGTATCATTTTCCTTCAACTTCACAATTATGCACCACTTTGTGTTGGTCTATCACATGAAATCCCAATAAAAGATATTTACGTGAGCGGTTGTAATGTGAAAAAAAAAGGAAAAGTTCAAGGTGTATGAATACTTTTGCACGCCACTGTACGTAGACCAGGAGCAGCAACAGTAAAGTTTACAGAAGCAAAGTCACTATATAAACTCAATACTATCTGAATGCAATCGTAGATCGTCAAAACAGTGAAGTTTAAAGTCAGTGTCAGTCCTTCCTCCTCCTCCTCTGCTGATGTGATTCACTGCCTGCAAGTACGGCTGCTATAGAGGGGAGCGCCTGGTTTGTCTCAGCCAGCAGCAGAGTTTACAACAACCTGGCAGATTTTAAGATGTGTGGTAAACTAAGCTAACAGTTAGACTACAGACCGACAGCTTTCGCTTTAGAGCTTGTTTGTAACAAATTGCTATTAGGCGAGACAGCCTGCAGCGTAAAAAAAAAAAAAAAAAAGAGGTCGAGAGACTGGGAACAGGGAAGATTAAAACATTGCTTTCTACATGTTGACGAGCTGTCACAACTCAGTAATCTTGGTGTTATGCTGTGTGTGTACGTTTGTGCGTGTAGATAATAAATACTATGGTTTAGCCCCAGAGTCCGTTTAATACCGTGTTTTGGTGCCCATCCTTAGATTAAATTAGCCTCGAACCTTTAAAAGGACAAATTCCTCAGTTTAGCCACAAAAAACTTCTCCACAATCCCCAGAAACAGCTTAAGATACAGGGACACTTTGAGTTCCAGTCCTGATGTACTCATTTATTATGACGGCCCAAAAACCGTCAGAGTTTTCCGTATTGGACCTTGAGGACGAACCAAAGCCTCGCAACTGCTACGACTTGTGTACAATATTTATTCACTATAAACAAGCACTCCTAACAAGTATAAATATTAGGGATAGCAAACGTGGGACTTTTTTAATGTTATTAATGTCACTGACTTCTTAACCTGCCTGAAAAACATAAAGACAGAGCCGTTGTCCAAAGGCAGAAAAAGAATGAGCAGATCAGTACTACTTGGTTGGACAGGCGTCTGGTACTCTGCAGGTCTCTGTTTCAAACATCCCAGTTACACTAAAATAACATTTCATGACTGTGTTCTTAGGTCTCAAACAACGAGGTTGGCTTTTATCTGTCTAACTTGCCAGATCTTAATGGTTCTTTAACATCCATGTGCCAAAAAAAAACCTGTCAAAACTTAATTACTGACTTTTAGTTCATGAGGGGACCTCAGGGACCTTTTATTGAAAAGCATGTTTAGCTAAAATTACTGGCAGGGACTTTCAAAAACCCACAATTAGCCCAACTCTGTTTTAATTGTATTTACGGGGTGAGCAGTCATTATTTTTAGCTGAGAAAGTAGGAGAACCAGAAGTGATGCAGGGAAAGGACAGAATGTTCTGGATGGATTCAAATCGAGGCCAGCTGGACTTGAGCAGCTACAGAGGCGGGGGTCTTCACCGCTAAATGGTCACTGGGAATATCGGGAGTACATTTTTACAGTAATCAGCCAAAACGAAAAAAAAAGAATCCAGTCTATTTACCTCCTCTATACTTCTCTATCTCTGTAGGCAATCAATGAATTCATATACATTTCCAGCATGCTCAGCACGTATTCAAACCTTTCCAGACGGATCTGTAAGTACTGTTGGATGAAAATCAAAACAAGCAGAGCCAGTGCTGGGGTCGATAGCGATGCTATATTTGAGTGGGACAAATATAGTAACTGGGCGAACGATACGGCAGAAAACGTTCGTCCTCTGTGTTCAGATGATGTGTAAAGATGATGTGCCGTGGTAACATTCTGTAGATTATCAGTTCGGCTGTTAATGTCCGGCCTCTTTTAATTTGACGTACACACTCCACAATCTATAAGAATGATCTGAGGACACCCACATTGCTGACTTTGCTAACATTTAACTAAAGAAGTTATATCTACTCCTGCTTTACAAACCAGCCCGAACAGGGACTCACCTTGCAGGTCCAGGACCAGGGGGTTTGGGGCGGTTTCACAGATCAGAGACATCCGGATCACTTGGACATTGGGAACATTGGGATCTGAGACAGGATCAAAGAAACAGGTAGTTCAATAAAGACAACCAAGACATTATTACATATTTACAGCTCCTTATTAAACAACTTTCACTGTGCAGTGTATTCATCACCATCTACCTCCAATTCTTTGATTTCCTAACCCGAGAACACATAACAGTGTATGTGTAATTAATGTACAGGTTTTTTATTTTGATAACACATGCAGACAACTGCACATGATGTGCAACGAGCAGCTGTTTAAGAAACTGGGCTCGGGGGAGCTGAAATCAGGACAGCTCTGCTGTAGTCGGGGCAGCCTCTGCATTAATTAGACTCTAGTTTATTTTCAGTCCCACTGACGCAACCTTCACTGAGAGACAGCATACTGATCAGGGGTTCAACCAGAAAATACTAGGTTACAGGTTAGGTTATGTGTCCATGTATGCATACTGACTACACACAACTCCCCCTGGCCGTCTGATTTAGTTTACAGGATCTGAAAATCTGGAGAGACATGCAATACTGCTCTTTAGTCATCTAAATCTTCATCTGACTTGAAATCTGTCATGACTTACAACAAGTCTTATATAGTATAGTATCAATCTTTTCCAAGACAAATGTCTATTTCTATCTCTGTAGGCAATCAGTGAATCCATATTACTTTACAGCACACGCAGCACAGAGTCAAACCTTCACAGACGTATTACCAGACATAAAGGGTGAAAGGTTAAGATTTTATCAGCTGTCTGACTGTCACCGGCAGATTTACGCTAATGTTAAAGGTGGCTGATGATGATTTGTGTTATATGTGTGGCGGGTCTCTTTGTTTGTTTACAGAGCCAGGGCCGTGTACAAACATCAGATTTTTTTTTAGCGTACACGGAGAAAGGACAGCTAGCTGACTGTGAGATGATATCCGCTGAATTTGACCCACAGACATGTATTAGATTAGAATCACATACCCCACCTTTAATTCTACATTTAAATAAAAAAATGTACTTTTTATTGTCACATACATGTAGCGGAATTTATTCTCTGCATTTAACCCATCACTCAAGGGAGCAGTGGGCAGCCGCTGTGCATCCAGTGACAGGAGAGCCTATGTTTTTGATAGTGAGGAAACCAACGCAGACACGGGGTGAGCATGTAAACTCCACCTGTGAGCTTTTTGCTGCGAGGCCACAGTGCCCATCCACTGGGCCACCGTTTACCTCAAACTTATCACCTCAAACAGTGAAACAGTTTGAGGCCACTTGTTACATCTTCTCTACACAGGAGCCACTTCGGCCGCCTTTATTCAATCATCTGACAGGTAAGATAAGCTTCTACTTTAATGAATTTAGGCTTCAAGTCTTCTTTCTTCTGTTTAACTTACGTATTTACACTAACTGTATTGTGCTCGGAATGCTGCTGAAACACAGATGACCTACACTCAATACTGTGCCTGAACGCAGCCTGTGCACACACAGATGGAGGACTGAAGCTACTGCTGCTCTGTTATTAAGCTAACGTTAGTTCAGTCAGCTGCAGTTCAGAGCTGTGACCAACAGAAGCATTAAATTAATACTATGTTAAACTCACGTTGTTAAAATCATTGTCAGATGTGACTTAAATGTGGGGTGTGGGATTCTAATACAATACAAGCCTTTTTTGTCAAATTCAGTGAATGTCTCTGCATTGAAAAAAAACTGATCTATTACAAAGGCCTGGCTCTGTTAATGGGAAACTCCCTTTAAGTCCACTAAGACATGCTGGCGTTGTGATGTTAGGTGTAGTAGCAGGAGAGTTGTGTCGCTGTCTGGAGCTGGTGTGCTGCTCTGGTTACATTACTTGCTGTGACGTTGTTTGTGCTATATTGTATTATATATTATTGTATGTGTCACGGCTTTGGATTGTCATTATTACCAGTACTGGCAAACTAGCTGTTATCAATAAATATAGCAACAATTTTATTACTATTATTATTATTATTATTGAGCAATGTCCAGTTTAAGACTACAATCTTTATATATAAATATGAGCTACACTGATTATATATAAAACAAACAAGCTTCAAAGCTACTTAAATTAAGACAACTACCTATTTAAGCACACACTTTGTTTCTTGCTTTCTACTTTCTCTCTCTCTCTCACACACACACACACACACAAAGCATTACCAGCCTCAGAGACCCCAGAGCCAAGCAGGGCTTCCTTATATTTGCGTAGACTCTCGTCATCCTTATCCAAGTCTTGGATCTCTTTAAGTGACTTCTGGGCTGGTGGCTTGTAGTTCACAGACTCTGGCTCCTCGTTTTCAGCGGCGATGGCTGCTAGCTGCTCCGGAGTCACCTCATCCTCAGCCATGTCTGGAGACAAAGTGGGTGCAGGGGGAGGAAAAGCAGGGGGCATTAACGGCACATTTCCTTTGTGCACATCAACACATTATTATCAAATGAAGACTCGAGATCAGTGAGTTGAAATGAATGCAAGCCAATGGGTTTAAGTTTCATTTTTACAGCACATCATCTTTTTTTGTTCAGTCTGTATTTCTCTGTGGTAGGACCATCTCTTGCTAAGGAGGTTAGTGTTGGAAAGAAATCCCTTTGCTGGAACATGACGAGTAACAAAAGCAGGAAGATCTTTGTTTATACCAAAAGACCTGACATTCACGTTAAGGCCATCCCACCCGCAGCCCCACACAGGCGCGGCAGGCCCCGAGTCCCTTGTTCAGACTGAAACAATGTAGACCAATATTTGAACCGTAATAATTTGTGTCCCTTCCTTAAAAGTTACATTCTCCTGCACCACCTTAGAGTAGATAGTTTACCTTTAATCACTTGCAGTGCAGCAATTTTAATACTGTAAATAATTATAGCAAGAAATGCTGAAGCTTGCTACTCCATGAGGGTGGTTCTGTGTACAACACTAATTCGCAGTAATGTGGAAAAACCAGCAGAGTGAATTAAGGGTGTAAACTCTCTGTGGGCTTCTGATTCTAATCCTTCACTGCAGTGCTAAATATTCAGCTGGCCTGGACCAAAGGCACTGTAGACCTGTGTGAAGACTTGCAGAGGGCAGAAACACCAGAGGACATTTAACATTCAGCTGGAGCTGAAACCATTAACCGAATCATTGACAGGTCGATCAAAAGAAAATCAGCAACCATTTCAATAGTCGATTAGTCTTTTAGCAAAAAAGCCAGTCTGTGCTTTCAGTTTCTCCAATGATTGGCTGCGTTTCTGTATTTTATATAGTGGTTAATATATTTGGGTTTCAGAGTGTTGGTCAGACAAAGACAAGACAAGCCTTTTTAACTATTATCCAAACCACACAATTAATCAAGAAAATAGCCAGCAGACAATTCGGTATTCGCAAGAGAACTTTTAGTGCCCTAATGTAAAACTATTTTGATAATCCAGTAATCTTCCAAATGCTAATATTCACAATTATCCTGCCAACATATGTAAAGACTTGCCAGTCCAAACTAGCAGGTGTGAGAGGAACCTCAGCAAGCAGTAAAGCAGGGCCCAAAAAAACATTCAAAATTTTCACCGCCATACACACAAATGCTGGCACATGAAAGAAATCTGTAAAATATTCTTATGCTCAAATTTAATCTAAATTGGTTGCACAGATGTCCTGTCATTAAATATCCCGTCATTAAATATCCCATTCTCCATCTAAGATACATTTTCTTATACAATTTTGAATATCATTAAGTAGGATCAAGTTCCCTGGTACCTTTGGGTGATAACAATGTGACTTTAAATATCACATTCAACCTTTATGGAAATGACAGCGTAGACCCAGTAGAGGATGGGTCATATAACAAAACACTGCAGCAAAGGAGTCCGCACTCTTTTATTTGAACATTCCTTTGTTCCCAAAATGCACTCCATTGTTTTGCATAACTAAAATTGATGTCTGCAAGAGACAACATGTGAATTAAGGCTGTTTGTAAGAGTTGCTGGTGGGGGAGGGGCTGCAGTGTGAATACATTATGTAACTACTGGCATTGAACCCTGTCACTGTGGTGAAAAATCAAGAAGTTCCTCTTCCCTTCTCCTTAGGTGGAAAGGCTTTCTGTGCATGGCTGGTGTAGCAGGAGGTTGATCTTGATTAGAGATGTGAATTGGTATGTGTTTTTGACATACCGCTTTGAATTCCTGAAAGTGTGTATAATTTCTTAATCATTCTGTTAATCCATTTGAACAGTAGAAAAAGAGGCTCCATCAAGGGCTGGCATGCAAATTATATGATGAATTGAATATTATACATTTACAGGAATGGAGAAACTTTAAAATTCACATTCACAGAGGATGTACACAGGAGACTGACTGACTCACTTAAGTTTTTCTCTTGTGTCTGGCGTAATCTTATTTTGAGCAAACCTATTTTAGTATTAAACAATAACAAACTGCAGGGAAACAGCACTAACTATCCAGTCTCTTTGGGTCCCTGCTTGCTTACAAAGAACAAACAAGAAATGTTAAGTAACACAAGGTTATACGGAAGAGATGCAAACAAAAGAAATGGGTTTTCCCATTGTGAAAAATGTGTGTAGCTTACGTTTTCATTGGCACATCAACGTTACAAATCACAGCTTTAAAAATCGGTGCAACTGAATACCACGTTTCACAGAAATAAGTTAGCTGTGACGAAAAGATTATGTATCTTTTGTAAATGCAACTGAATTACGCATTGCTCACCACAAATGTATCAAGTCGACATTACTGTCGAAAGGCTAACCGCCGCTACCATCCCGAAAAACAGTACCGTTAATTTACATGTAGTGACCGAGATAGCTAGCTAACGGTATCACTGTAGTCTGGCATCTTTTCACAGAAATATCTAACATACCGCTTTTGACAGCACACCAGCACAGTGCTATCTGCAAAAAGTTAACTGCCCGGAGTGATTAAATAGATTTTCACTCAACAATGGGGCTCAACTTTTCTCGGCGCCGACCCTGTCATACAGGGTGGGACTGAAGAGAGGGACAAGTGGCTAGCTCGTTCGCTGGGAACAATCCAGCCCAGCTAACCAGAGCCTGCGGCTAACATTAGCCTGGCAAGTTCTCATCAGTTGACGGGGAGCAGGAATGAAATCTAAACAGTTTCACCGATGTGCGCCGGGCAGGGTTATTATAGAAAAGGTTATACTAGCTGTCTTCAATCTGAGGAGACTCACCTTTATATTAAATGCAGTGGTGATTTTAGGTGCCTTTGCAGTAAGTGCGTTCGTTGCTCGGCGCTCCTGTGCAAGTATGGCGAACAAGGGAACGGCGCCGCCCCGTGCGCTGCCCGCGCAACACAGTTCCGGGAATAGGTCCGCGCACGCTGCACGCAAGTGACGTGCACTGAGGTGCCGCGCGGCACCGAATGATCCCGTTATACAGGTAACTATGTAGACAAAACAAATACAGACATTTCCAGTCTCATTCAGGAGTTTAAGGCATTAGAGTACGGTAACATAAAGGGGGCAAACACTGGTTTCTCTTTTAATTATTTACGTTACTTGTTCTCACTAAACAACATGCCTAACATGGCAACCAGGATAATTATGATCATTGTTTACTATAAAGATGCCTGAATGGTGATCAAGCATGTGTTTTTTCAACTCGCAGAATGAGACTAACTTTTGATGGAATTAATAGCAATATACTCCTAACAGATGACAAATTAGCAATCTTTAGGTAGACGATGTCATGTAAAGGACATGACTCATCTCTACATGTGACAGTGTTTAATAGCATAATTTATCACTAACCCGTAATTGTTACTTGTGGCCAAAATTCAGCTAAAAAAAACAAAAAACAAATATAGTCTTGCATTAACTTGGGCCTTAGTAGCACATTTTGTCACTTTAAGAAGTCTGAACAGCACCAAACAAGACTGACAGACAATATCAAGAAATATACAGAATAGCTTGCACAATCCTGTTTTCATTGGGCCACCTTTGGAGTCACAGTGAAAAGCAATGGCACTTTGTTTGGGGAGGAGAAATGTCAAAATAAGTAAACACCAACAAGACGATCCAATATAATTATTTATGTACAAAACTCATTGAAATAAGTCCATGTGTCAAGTATACAGTACCAAATGATGACAACTATTACTATACCATGTAACATTTTTAACATTAAAGCAGTCTGTCAAACCATTGAATCATTTTTACATGACTTCAAAATCAATTATGTTGCAGGCTTAAAGACACTGTCCATACATTTAGAAAAGAGCACAGGAGCTGGTGGTCTGGGAGAAAAATCCCCAAAACATGAAACTTCCCGAGAAAACATGGCTACAAAAAAACTGAGAAATATTAAAAATCAACAAAAGATAAAAAGGTCCACACAATAAAATGGCTTCAAAACATAAGCATTATAATGTCCGATTCATCATATCTGATCAACCAGTGTTTAAAAAAAAAAAAAAAATTAAAAAAGGAGGGACAGGAGCAGCATCCGCTCTGAGTGCTTCTAGCTGGTGTCCATCTGAAATTTAAAACACGAGAAACAGAATTATAAATTTTCACAGCACGGTGAAAATACAGAATAAAAATAACTAACTGTTTGCAACTTGAGTACATACCTTGGCATTGTAAGCATCCAACTGGGCATCCAGCTCCTCGGCAGAAAGTTGGGGTCTGTTTCCACCTCCTCTTCCCCTTCCCCGACCACCTCTGAAACCTCCACTGCCGCCACCTTGCCTCCTGTCACTCCTTTCAAACTTGGGCTGTCCAAGTCTGCTCCGGTCAAAGCCTCTGTTTGAACTGCAAAGAGATCCAGGAAAAATTAACGTTAACAACCTTTAATAACTGGCATGTACAAGTTGTGACTGTTAGTGATGCAAGCTCAGCATATAATAGTTTATCCATTGTCTCTATAATTTCCAATCCTGGAGCTTCCCAAACTCAACACTGTATTTGTATTTTCAGAGTGCACTGGCCACTTTTACCCGACTTACCTTTGCATAGATTGTCTACTCTGTGTGTCAACCTCTGAAGTCACTTGCTGGATTTTCATGGGGCGGCCTAAGAAATAAAACACAATTAAAGTAGAAACCAGTGATCGACACTTAAGTTCTTCTCAAGCAAGCAACCGAAGTACATCAATGTTTTTGTAGCATGACAATCGAATACTCACCATCAAGTGGGACACCGTTATAGTGCTTCATTGCTTTAAGTGCATCTGCTTTATTTTCGAAGTGAACATCCGCAGTTCCTTTACTGCGACCAGACCGGTCGTAGTGTACAGATGCCTTCTGTAATGTCCCAAACTCCACAAACAACTCCTGGGAAGCAAAACAGAAACATCAGTCATGTTATCTAGCAAAGATGCTAGCAAAGTGGATTAACTGGGTTTAGTACATTACCCTGACATCCGAGTCGGAGACGCCAAAGTCGAGATTGGAAACCAGCAGCTTGCCGCTATTTTCTACACTTCGTTCTGCTCCTGCCCTTTGTCCTCTGTGTCCACCAGTGTGCTCCTCAAACATATCATGCTGCCATTTGTCTGGTAACTCTCTGGGCTGTGAAGAGCAACAAAAGAAAATGGTTCCATAAGTTGGCGATAATTTGCATAAAGGTGGGCTGAAAGCAGATAATTATTTGACCACAAAAGCCAACATAGGTGAATGATTAGGCTCCCCAAAAGGCTACACCAAGATAAAGATACCAGGCCCGAACCAACCCTGTCCCCACACAGATAAGGCTGACCACCACTGCAACATGTGCAGTCATTGAGAAAGAAGTCACTTCAACTAATGAAAATGTCCTGAAGGTCCAAAAATGTCTTCAGGCAACACTCAAGGAATATTTAATATTCTTGCCCACAGGAATATTTAATCCAAATGCTATAATTTTATTTTTCAGTCTTCCAGCCCCATCAAGGTGGTGATAGACTTTTTGCCTGGAGCAGATGAATCCCATTCAAGTGCTTTGAAAACTAACAAGGATTTAATGAAGCAACATTTTCACTATGGCCATTGTTGGGAGACAAGCTTTTCCATAGTTAGAAATAAACGTGTTTTTTTGCTGGTTAAATTCCATGCAAGGACACTGGAGACCAATACCTGATCCTCCTCACCTGACAATTCAAGGCACAACTTCTGAAAGCAGCCATCTTGAGCAAACATCCATCCGAGCTAGTCTCACACGGGGCCATGTTTTTGCGACGATTAAATTAACCCGCTGCTGCTGGTGCTGTTAATGCAGAGTGGACCGCGGCCCACGGAGTAGACATGTGAAGTTATTCGGACGAGGTTTTTTCTTTCATGTAATTTCAGGACTGCTACAGTTTCCCCTGTTGCTGCGAACGTTAAGTAAGTTATGCTAACGTTTGTTACCGTTGGGGAAGTCCACTATCACGTAACGCTAACCACGACCGATAAACAATCAACGGCCTTTTTTAAACACCTCGCCACGATAACGTTACTTTCATTTCCATTTCGGCTCAGTTTCAACTGCTTCTCTTTCATACCCTGGTGTACGGTGTGGTTCTGTTGTTTCTCTCACGGTTGAAGTTATTCTGTCGACTCCGCGGCGGCCTCGATGATCCACCGGCCCGACCTGAACTTCCACCCGACCGGGACGATCCTCCTCCGCGGCCGCTGCCTCCTTTCTTATTCAGCTTGATAATGTCGTCCAGAGACATATTCATCTTATCCGCCATCGTGGTGTCTGGGCTTTTAGTGAGCGCTGAAGACGAACAAAGAACTTTCGGCGTTGAGAAGCGGTTGTTGATGTGCGGTTCTCTCTGGTGGCGCGGCGTTAAACTAGCGGAAAGTGCGTAAATAATTTGCGGAAGTGACGCCGCCCGAAGTCCCGCCCTCTCTGATTTCACCCAAAACTTTATTGAGTGTGTGGCACGTACAGTCAACAGAGGTCTGTGTACCTGCCATGTTTATTGTTTGGCACAAAAACACCAAAGGAAATTCTTAACTCTACTTGGCAATGAAGCTGATTCTTTAAAAGTCCCAAAGTTGTTGTTTCTCGATGGTAGCACCACATGGTATTTTCGAGACGCTGTGGTTGCTATGATACATAACATCTGTGGGGGTGATGTGTCGCGGTCGCAAGTAGTCTACCACATTTATCTGTGTAGAAAATTTATTTCTTTTTATTTTTTACGTTTTATCTATTTATTTTGTTTTAACTTTTTAATATATGTATACTTTTTTTTAACACACACACGCTTACTGTTTTATTTATGTTTTTTTTGTTTAGTTTTTTTTAACACACACGCACACTTACTGTTTTGTTTATTCTATTTTTAGTATTTTTAACACACACTGTTTTATTTTTTAATTTTTTAATATATATATATTTCTTTTTTTTAACACAAACAGAGATACTTTGATTACTTTATGCTCGAATTCTTTAATGAAATGTATGGGGCTGATTGTTATGTTATATGTATGATGCTTTGGCAATATTGTTCTACAGACATGCCAATAAAGCAAATTGAATTGAATTGAATTGAATTGAAAATGTCACCACAAAGTAGGATATACTTGCTCTTGCCCTTGCTCTGCATGAAGAGAAGGCTCAAACATGAGAGGACAGACTCTTCCTATGTGGATTTATGAGATTTTGTGGGCGAGGCCAGTAGGCACATCATTGCATTCAAGAGGGGATGTGCTCCTGCACTGTGATTGGACGGCTGGTTAAAAAGTGACAGTGAAACAGCGTTTTTCCCAATGTTTCCCAATTTTTCAACACACACACACACACACACACACACACACACACACATTACTGTGTCATTTACTTAGTTAAATTTTTAATATATTGTTGTTTTTTCTAACACACACACAGTTGTTTTTTTTTATTTAATTTTACATAATTTTATATTTCATATATTTTATTATTATTATTTTATTTTGTATGAACACACACAAACACAACTTTTACTGTTTTATTTCCTTATTTAATGAAATGTATGAAATTAATTGTCTTTATGAATTAAAGGATTAACTCTCAGAGACCGAGAAAAAATGCTCAGTGCTCAGTGCAGAAAAGATGCTCTGCGCCTCCTCACGCTGCTGGCATATTTACCCAAAACGCGGAATTGAAATTCACAGACACCCAAAACATTCCACATTGAATTTTTTGAATTTGCATCTGTGGTAACTGTAAACAGCAGCAACAAGATGATAAAATGTTTTATTAGGCGTATTGTTTTTATTGTATTGTAGCCTACTTATTGTATTTTTTTACCAGCACAATTCTTCTGTTCATGTTTTTATTTCACATGTTGACAATGTAAACCTCCCATTCCCATCCTCCTTGAATTTAACTGGCCTTCATATGTTACATCATCATATTTGTCACATAGTTCACAAGTTCAAAGAGAGAAACAGCCTGACTGAGTAACTAAGCTCTCAATCTATTCTGGTTAGTTATTATTTTATCAAAATAACCTTTAGCTGAGTAATAAATGTGTATAGAGGTCTACTAGTAATAGTAAATTAATTGGATACCGCTAGTTAATGTTTGTTTCCTTTCTGCATAAAGAAATGCTGGGATTACATTCTGCGCAAAGATTTCTGGCTTTAAGTTAAGCTAGCTGTTGGCGTGGGTAAGCAATAACTTTATAAAAGAGTTAAGATCAGTTTAATAACTTGTTGACTACATCAGGTAGACCTGGCTTGTGTAACAGCTGGCTAATCAGAGGAAACTGTTGTCTATTTATAATCCGTCAGCCCTGTCCATCACTAAAATTAACGTAGGCACCATTCATTTATAAAAAGTATAATTTAAGATACTGTCCAAAGAGAGAAATGTTTTTCTGAGGACATGTTTTGTGTGAAATTAAATAAAAATGCCACAGTCGTAGCCTTGGCAACCAGAGCATCATCTTGTTCTGCTAGATTATTTAAAGATTGTGCCTTTTGCAGCAAATGCTGTGACTCACTAGCTTTTGTGCCCTGAGGTTTTCATCACACCATCACATAGGCCTACTTTTGAAAGCAACTGTTACCAAAAATTGTCCCTGCATACTGTTAAGATAGGGTCATGCATTATAATAGCTGCAAAGAAAAAGCAGTGAAGTGAAGTGAGGACAACCAGTGGAACCTCAGACTGATAAATAATTGTACAAATTTAAAAATTATTACTTTAATTGTTTGGTATTTTATTAATTCTTTTGTTTTACATTTTATACTTGATTTTTTATTAATTGATTTTTGATTTATTTTAATATAACTATA
>JAPMOB010236976.1:0-16793 GCA_029875015.1 Lepomis gibbosus
TTCACACCCAAAATGCACCAAAACTACCAAAACACTGCATAGTTGTGTCAATATCAAATTATTTTACAAAAACACCAGCTATCCAGAACTGTAAGTGGACCAAACTGCAAACCATTTTTCATTGCTTTCACACAAAATGCAATCCAAAATCCATGCACTCTTTTCCCATTACTACTGTGCTTTTCTTTTAGGAATCAGATTTCATCCTGTTTTGGCCAAGTCCACGTAGATAAAAACATGGGGTTAGTTGTTGGGCCCTAAAGAAGAAATACAAGAAATACACTCAAGCAATAGCTTTTCATTTTGGTAATATGCAGATATGCCTCTTCAGAATACATATTTTACCTGTTGATTCACTGGAAGATTCTGACAATTGATGCCATGGTTGAGTGGGCCACATTTGGCTGCTCTCAGACAAGTCTCTTTCAATGATAGCCTATGGTTGATTACCTGGTCTGTGATTGACCAGGTAATCTGCAGCTCTTGGTCATCTCTGCTGTTGCCTTACACTGCCTTACATGCAGAATCCTCTTCTTCTCTGTACCACTCTTTCTACTCCATTTCTTCCAGCCGCCATTTTGAAGTGGAGGTGTAACAAAACATTCCAAAGATGTCTCCTTTTTATAGGTGGTAAAGAGATCACTAGGTGAAAAGACCAGGGTAGGACTCTAAGTGAGATGAGAATGACATGTCGATGGTGTCATTTACATAATTTCAATCAATACTATTTCAGTATTGTCTCCATAACCATCTTTTTTTAGGATTTTGAATGTATTTCAATGGGGTTTGCAATTTGGCAAATTGCTGTCCATTTGAATGTATGTAAGGTTTTGAACTTAAATTTAAATTTTTGGAACTTAACAGTCCAAAACTGTTAAAAACACATTCAACAGAATGATTGCAAATTTCCTGCATTTTTGCTGTAGCTGGAAAAATATATATAGAAAATCTTTGCAGAACATTTACATCCACTTTATGTTTTAGGGAAATATGTGTAATGTTTTGAATGTGGTTTACTGTAAAACTGCAAGCTGAGTGTAAAGCAAGAAATGTGCTTATAGTTTAGCAGAATTGGTTCAAGGGGATGGTACATCAATTACAGACCATGGTCATTGGGTCTCAGGTACCAGTGTTACTGTAACTTTGTAAACAACTGAAAAAAAGTGTATTGCAGCACTGAAATGTCAGGAACTTCTTTTTTCCTCAAGTAAATTACTGAATGTATTTCTGATTCATTCTTGTAACATACTATAGTACTGGCAATAAAGTGAAAATATGTTACCGGTTTCTTCCATTTTTCCTCAGTCGCTTTGGTACATTTGCAAAACTATTAGTATTGGTAAACTATGGCTAAACTTTTGATGACAATGATTGGAAATGCACAAGGCAGTACTTTTTCTGTATGGCATAGATCAATTTCAACAGTACAGAGGTAGGATTCACAGTTACACTTTTACCGTATGCACTGTAATTTGTTTCAGATTATGATGTGTTCAACTATTTTGCATGCAGTGACTTACACAATGAACTTATGACTAGATGTTTTGGGGAGTAAGACTTCTCAACAAAGAACCAGAATCCTGTAATACATTGTGATCAACATGAAATACAGTAAGCAATTGATAATGTAGGAAACAGCAGACAAATGTACATAATTTACATAAATGTGTCAAAGCATGTGCAATTTGCAATTTCTCAAAAGACTGAGAAATTGCTTTTACATATGATGTGCACAAGCGACTAGATGATGTGGAGGTTGGTTGAACAAGTAGAATTTCAATTCTGATCTGAGAAATGTATCAAAGTGACTGAAAACAACTGTATTCTATAATGAAATACTGATTTATCTGAAAATATCAGTCCCATTTCAAGGAAAAAAGTTCAACAAATGTATATAATGCTTCCTGTTGTTAGTGTTTTGCAGGTCAGTGTGTAATGAGTGACAATGGATGCTTTCTGAGTGGGTATTGTTGCCAGTGTTTTGGCTGAACGAGTTTACTTTGAGGCTTATATGAAGTGTTTTGTGGGTTGGAGTGACTTTTGGAGGTGATAAAAACTGTTTGGCCTATCTCTTTTAACACCTCTAACCTCTAACATGCACTTCCTGTGCTCTTCTTCTTCTATCCCCTACAATAATCTTGTATTGACTGCACTTTTTGTTCTGATTGCACTTTCTGTTAACTCTTACTTTCTTCCCTAGGTATTTAAAAGGTAATGTAAATGTGATGCTGACTGTGTGAAGAGTTTTGAAAAAGTGGCTTCAGTTTTGACCATTGCATCTTAGCAACTGAAAAAAAACTGTAACACTTTTGAAAAGACTATGTAAGCATTTGCAAAATTGGCTGTGGATACACATGGCTTTTATGGTGGATGAATGAGTGAGAAAATAATTCTTTAATTATGAAAGCCTTTTGAATGTCTTTTGTGTTACTGTAAATCAATGCATTTTATATTACAGCAAGGCACGAGTCAGTCTCAGTTTGGTCCACATAGACTTCTGTTGTGCTAGCAGTCTGAAGAGTTTTGAAAAAGTGAACTCATTATTGAAAAAAATGCTTGTTACTAATTGTAAAAAATGGTAAAAAGTATAGTAATCACAACTAAGTATAGTAAATATAGTATACTGTAAGTACTGCAAGTAATACAGTATTGAATATTTGTATATTCAAGTAAGCCCAAAGAACAAAAAAACTATAAAGGAAAAGCATATTACACTCAAAAATGTTGTGAAACTGCAAAATCAAAGTCAAAGGGTGACATTGCCTATGCTGTCCAGGGACTTGACCCCATGTTGGTTTTATCACATCATTAGAAACAAGTGTGCAGAATTATGAGTTGCTTTGTATAAAAGATGACAGTTGTGTTGTAGTTGTGTGTAACTTTTGCTGCATGTTTTTACCATTTTGCAACACAAGTGCATCACAGTACAAAATTTGTTTTAGTGAGTGAGAATATGTTTAGAGTTTTGCAAAAAGAGTGGAAGAGATTTGCAAACAGTGTCTTAACTACCTGAACTTGTTTAAGGTTTTGCCTACAGAGTGACAGATTCGACAAATGGGTTTAGGCCACTGAGCATTGGGTTCAGAGAATGGGGTTTACTGTTTTAGCAATTGTGAACAACAGTAAATAAGCTATATGCTACAGCTGTCATTGCTTAGGACTGGAGAGTTCATTTTATTCACCAGAAAAAGCAATACAGGCTCATGTGACATTTGAAACTAGAACTTAATCATAGCAAAATATTAAGATTAAGTGTTTAAATGACGGTTCCAAGTCTTCCAGGCAGCTTTTGGGTGGTCTATATCCATGAGTCTTTTACCTTACAGAGGTTTTATAATGTTGAGCAGACTGGCTCAAAACAACTGCCTGATGATGCAAATGCCTTTTATCTGAAGATAAAAAGCATAAACATTGGTTCTTCCATCTGTCCTTATAATGAAGAAGAAGAAGATAAGCGTGGGACATAGAGCATATACAGTATCCCAGTGCACAAAATCAGACTCACACGTCTTATCTTTGCTGGAACAATGTAATATTTATGATACATGACCATGATTTTTTTTTATCTGATTAACAAATCCTGCTGGCATTCTGCAATCATGAAAACTCTTCCAAGTCTCTTCCAAGGAAAAATTCCTCACCCAGTGACACAAAAACTATTATTAGAGTCATTTGAGAGAGCAAGAAAGAAATCAGTCAGTTCTTCAAACATACCGTATGTACAACAGCGCTGCATGATTTTCTCTTCTTCAGTTTAGCTTATCCTGCTAACTGCTGTGTAGCCTTGCTGCCAGTGCTGTGTGGCACAGTGGTCCAAACTTTACCCCAGAAAAAGGGGTCTGCAGTAATCCCAGGGGTGTCACGCAGTATCTGGAAGCTGTTTTAATTAAGACAGGAGGAGCAAGGAGTATTTGTCACAATGGCCCACTTCATCTGCAGACTGTCAGCTCCAGTCGGTGTCCCCACGACTGAGCCAACAGGTGCAGGTAGGCATGAGAGCACCGGCTGGACGAGGCTGTGAAATAAAATCCCAGAAGAATTGAATCAGTTCCTCTGTCTGACTCAAGCAGGAGATTTAGGATTTTCAGTATTTTCTTCAGGCAGAGTAAAGTTTCAGCGGGTTTACTGCTGCTATCTGTCATTTACTTCAATTTAAGCTCATGTAGCCAGCAAATTCATTAATGCATTTACAATCAGGGCTATACCTAATCGAAACACTGTATTTGGAGGTGGAGACTTTTTGTTTAGTGTGCGATCACTGTTTTGTATAGCTTTACACTACCAGACTAAGAGCAGTGTTGCTCTCACACACTGTTAACAGTCTGTGAACACTCAGGTCAATATTTGTTTATTACCCATGCCGGACCCATGGTTGACATATTTAAGGGAAATTATGTCTGGTCCCGCAGAATTCTGTACAATATAACCTTTGACTGGAATCAACATTGGCCTGATCACCTAAACCAAGGCATTGTTGCCCACCTGGATCGCCTGATCCTGACCTTTGGTTTGAGAGCTCTTTGTCTTGAGAACAAAGGCGTGTTAAATGTCCAGAGCAGGAGGGCCGAGCCAAGGTGCAAAAAGATAAAACAGCTTCCCATCAAGGCACATATTACTAATTAACATTTGTCTTGCATGCTCTGACCATTAAAAGTGTGGCAATATTGTAAGAGGTTTTTATCACGCTCCTCACTGTCAGTTCACAAAAATGTCACGATATGTCACATCCTTTTTCTGTGCACAGTGCAGGGCAACCGTACTGGACTTAAGGTTAATGTCATCTAAATGCAAATATGGAGAGTCACTAGGTTCCAAATTGACACTGGTGAGGAAAGATTATTGTACTGCAATAACCTAATAACATTGCACACATATATGTGTAACACAGCGTTTTTACTCAATGCTAGCCACATGTTGCAGTCAAACAGTGCTTTCACAGAGACTGGTCACGTCCACAGTTCAGTCCATTGTCAGTGCCCCTATTAATGATGCTGACCTCTGCTCTTAAGCTATTACTCTCTCCTGTGCGTTGTGTTTATTAAGTATGTCACTTTCTGATAAAGTCTATAGAGGAGCAGGGCTGGTTGTTGCTTTACGCTGCTTAACCAGGATTTACATATTAGTAGATGCATTTTAGCGAACAAGAATAATAATCTCGGTATCATCTTATTTAAGTAAAGTGAGCGGGACTGATTGTTTTGTGTTATTAGCTACAGCTGATGTTTTTTATCACCTGCGATCACTGCACTGCAGCTCATAACAATATTTTATCGGTGAGCAACCTCCAAGAAGTGAACCTTCACAGGCCTGCTGAATGTTTCCCAGCTTGCTTTGAGGTCTATTGTGTTGAATCTGTGTGGTGGCCGCTGAAGCATGATAATTTAGAGAGAGAACGTGCAGCTCCTCATCAACCCTCTGAAGCCCTGCGTAAATGGAGGGAATTGTTCATACACTGCTCGGATGAGCCTCGTGTTACCAGCGCTTCATTTGCTGACCTGCAGGATGCAACAGAATAGGAGCCTAAGTTGAATCCTGCAATGTATTGTACGTGCAACAACTAAAATTTGTGTTCCTGCGGCTCAACCAATCTCATCATGGTATGGACTGTTTCTTAAGTTGCAGGACTATGGATTTTACTTTACTTTGGTCTAAATAAAAGAGTACACTCAGAGTCAGTCAAGATAAAGAACCATTATGAAAGTTATAAAAAAAATGTCTCACCCCCTAAGTAAATGAAAAAATAATCAAAAAGGAAATAAAACCTTGTCAGAATGTGGATAACAAACAGCAGAATGACTGAAAACACTATAAAATAAGACAACAAACTGCAGAAAACAGAAATACGTTTGCAATGCAAGCTGTTTGGACGTGAAAGTAGTTTGGTCCATTTACCATAACAGTTATTATGGATGGTTATTATATAGAGTTAATTGAGGCCGAGATATCCTGTTTTTATGGGTCAGGCTAATACAGTTATGGGAGTTGTCAAGCAACTGATCTTTTTTGTAGGATGTGTCTAGGTTGATTGTGATAGATACTGTATGGAGACTGTGAAAGGTGATTTTCTTGTTTTTGTCAGATCAAAGTCAAAATGCTCAACAGCTTGCAAGAAGTATGAGTGCTGAAGTTTATTTGGGCCCACTGCCAACCTCTTGAGACAGACATGGCAGTGAGTAGGTAAAGACTGGAGTGTTATTTTATGTTAAATTGTAAAGAGTCACATAACTGATTGCATCTGCAGAATTTTAAGGATGCTGTGTGCATGCATTGCAAAGCAGAAGCAATGTTTTCAGCATAGCACACCAACAACTACATTCGGTGGTCACAGAATCTTTCACAACTTTGACCTCAAACATATACATACAGCATTTTTTTGTCATCCACAGTCATCGCTATTCCCACGCAAACAATACAAAAAAAGAATCAACATCTTTCTTACTTTATTCAACATGAAGCCGTTTAACAGATTGTGTTGTCCCATCTGGGTCACTCCTATGATCCCAGGTTCCTAAGCTCCCCAGTTCTAGGGTTAGGGATAGGGGTAAGGGAACTTAGAACCCAGAGAACACAAATGCACTCCAATCCTATCTTGAGACTGTACGAAGGTAATCAGCTTACATTGTGTTTGCAGTGAGTACATTTTTGAAATGTGTGGTGAATATGGTGCAATAGATAGGTTGAGATCAAATGCTGTACTATGAGGGACATACATCCACTTCTTTAGTTGTTCAGTTTCACTTATTCACAGTAAGGTATAAACAGACAAATAGGTAAATATAATGGAAAGTTCATTCTTGACTATAAAAACAGAAGTAAGCAGTAACCCACCATGGACAAGATGTTCTTTAAGTTGCCAGTAATTCTAACATCTACAGTTCCATGATAACTGGGCCAACTCCATCTCCTCAGGAAGTTAGTTTGATACAGCCTGACACCTTCTTGAAGTATGACAATCATTCACAGTAACCTTTGTCTCTTGTCGCTTTCTGTTTCCTTGGCATAGGGGGGAACAGTTTTGACTCACCTGTAGTGCAGGACTGCACCCTGTATCACCCTTTCGACAGTGTCTTCTTGTGAGGCTGGTGGTCACAGCTCCGAACGGGACTTCAGTCCTCTCTGTATATTTCCCTATCCCCTCCACCCACTTGTGTGTCCATGTGTTTGTGTGTGTGTTGTGGATGCAGCTTAACTTGCTGGCACCTACCTTCTTTCCTCAGTGACTCCAATCAACTCATCTACTTCCTGCACAAATACTCCAGCTTTCCTGACACTCATCGCTAGACTGTTCCATCTGGCTCAGTGGCTCTTAGCCAACTGAGCTCCAGTGATCTGTATTGCAGCAATATATCATATATTCATTGTTTGTACTGACTCATTTTTAATGTTTTATAGTTTTTATCTTAACCACCATTCATGTAACTGTTATTGAGGCCTATAGCAGCTATTGTGCAACAATTTAGCTGCCTGTTGAGGCCAAGTCTAAGGTTTCTCTGCAAAAAAGGAGTTTTTGAATTTTTAATAGTATCACAACAAGTATGGTCTAGAGCTGCTCTTTCAAAAGTACAATGATAACTTCTGTTATGAATTAGCCCTATGTGAATAAAACTGAACTGAATTGATGATCTCGGGGTGCACAGATGGGTTTAACCACAGGTTCCTGAAATCGCCAGAAAGTGAGACTTTCTAGTTTCAGTAACCATTATCCTGTTATTATTGGAGAAGTTCCTCTGTCTATGTCTGTTTTGCTAAGAAAAGGTGACATTTCCTAATCAGGTAGTGTATATCCCCAAATGTTGGAACATGTTTTAGACTGTATTTGTTATGGTGGCAGCCCGGCTGACAGTGTCCTGGGTTTGCCATCCGGTCCTCCCCTCCCTGGGCTTCCCCCCACGGCGTCCTCCCTATTCTCCCTGGCTACCTCCCTTCCTCGGCCCCAGTGTCCCTCGGTCCTCCGGTCCCTGTCTCCTTGCTCCCTCGTGCCCGTGTTTCCCTGGCATCCTCCTCTCCCTCCACTCCATTCCTCACCTCCCTTTTCCCCCAATAAACCTCCTTCTCTCTGAGCATTGCGTTTGGGTCCACTCTGTCACCACACCACCCCACGTAACAGTATTGGTCTGGTCAGATACTCTGAGCACAGAGTTGTGATCAGAACTTGGTCCCTTAAGCTGAGGCACTTGCTTTGCATCTCTCACGTGTTATAATAGATTTTTTGCTTTTTGCATGGCGTTTCACAGCATTAAGCACTGTACTGAATTACATTGTGCAGTGATGGCATGTCATTTTCCATGTTAATGTAAAGAGAAAAAAATGTCAGGTGATAGTTTACAGAGCGACAAAGTGCAAAGCTCAGGGAGAAGGGCAGGGTGGATGTACACGGTATTCATCCAGGACACCACCGTTTGTGTGAAACCAAAAGTCAAAGTTGACTTAGTGTAACTTAAGTAATGTATAACATAATTTATAACGTAATGTAATATAACTTATACTGTACTGTACTTAGTGGTGAAAATGACCAAGTTTCACTTTACCATACTATGGTGGATTAGAAAGCGAACCGCCACCATCGATTCTGATGAGTTTGATGTATTTGAGCCCCCGGGACCCGCACAAATGACCAGCTGTGAGAAACTGAGAGGGTCCCCGACACAATGTGTGTTTTTTGATAAATTGTAGTGTAATACTCATGTTTAGGGATGGGCATCGGGGAATACTGGGTAATGGGTTATACTACTTGGTTCATTACTCATATTGGTTCTTTTTCATTACTGAAAGTGCTCCTTAAAAATAAATTATTTAATAAAGAATGCATTCAGAAAAGGATTAGAATTTAATACACTGTTCAAAAAAACTGAGGGAACACTTAATAATCACAGTATAACTTCAAGTCAATTAAACTTCAGGGATATCAATGTGTCCAGTTAGGAAGCGTAAGCAATTGTGAATCAATGTCACTTGTTTTAGTGCAAATGAAAGTGACATCAGGTGCACAGGAGAAACATCAGCAAGACATACCTCCAAAAGGAAATGGTTTTACAAACAATTGCTCTCGCCTTATCCTTCCGGACTCTAGTTCTCTAGTTTGTCTAGTTTTTTGTTTTTGCTAGTGTCCTTGTCACTACTGGAGGTAGTACCTGCAGCACATTCAGGTTGCACAGGTAGCCCAGCACCTCCAGGATGGCACATCCATACCTTTTTGGGACACACAGCAAACCTTGTCGTGACGGCACAAGAACGTTTGCTGTCTCCCAGCACAGAGCAGGTTCACACTGTGCACATGTGACAGATGTGAAGAGTTTGGAGACACCATGGTGAACTTAATGCTGCCTGCAACCTCATCCAGCATTACCGGTTTGATGAGAAGAAAACCAAAATGCTATTTTTTTTTCTTGTTCCTTATGTCAGCTTACCAGATAAGTTCCTAGGAAGACCATAACAAAAATAGAAAATACCACTTTGTTCCAACTATCTGTGAGAACAGGACAGTCTGGCTGGTATAATGCACTGCTAAGTATAAAAGTTTTTGTCTTCCATCGTGATCAAAGCATGGTGTTTTCCAGAGGGACACATTGCAGTCTCTTGTGGCTCTGTTAACATACTGTTGTGTTTCCACCCCCTCGTTGCCCAGGAATTAATTGAAAGTGACCTTGTTTTGGTTTGACAGCTAGCTCTGTACCAATCCATTACAACATGTTGAGTTAAAAGACAAAATTATACAGTATGTATTCAACATCAAAACAGATTTACTTTTACATTTTGTGACCAGTAAGAATTGTGCCATTTATTAACCTTGAGAAATTCAATCTGTTTTCACGCAGCAGCCAATAAACGTCGAGCAATATATAAACCAACACATATAGCCTGATAACACGAGACGTAACATTCACCTTTTGCACTCTGCGGGAAGCTGACACACACTATTATAAAGATGAATATACACTGCATCATCTCTGTTGCACTTCATCTGGTGGGAAACTTTAAAATAAATTTATCAAGTGCCACTGTGTGACCTTGACTGTTGCACAGATGACATTAGACAGAAGACGAAGAGAAGATTGAAAGTGTGAGTGACGGAAACAGCAAATTATTTCAGGGGAGTTGGTAAGTGTAGGCATGATCAACAACAGATGCCTCATACTGCAAGTGCATACTGTAGTGCTGCAACAATTAAATATATTCTTTACACACATACACAAAGATTTTTCATTACAGTTACAGTACATAAAACACTGGCATGGCAGAGTGCTTGAGGCCGGGGAGGCTTGATAATCCTAGATAAGAAGAAGAATGTATGCCGCTGAAGAAAAGAAGTTGTTAAGATATCAAAGCATGAAACATTCTTGGATGGTGATATACCTCACAGTAAAGCTGTCTTTTACATTTTGCATGTTTCTAATCATTTTAAAGGGCCGCTCCACTCATTTTACTATCAGTGATTATTACACATTCTATATAACATTTGTATAATATAGACTCAGCGGCCACTTTAATAGGTACACCTGTACAATCTCATGCAATCCACCAACTCTTTTGCCAAAAACTCTCCTTTTGTGATGCCAATGGCCTTCACTTTTGGAGACAATAAACAGAAAGTCTGCATTACAAACTGGAGCCTGAAAAATGCGTCTCTTTCCAGTCAGGGAAGGTCTGGTGAAGGTGACAGTTGCATTATGGGAAGTGCAGGATCCCAGTTTTTTGTGGTTTACAGTACTAATGATAAAAAGGATATTTCAGCCTTCAGTGCATCAATCGTAACCTTTTTTTAAAAACCTTTAGGACACACATCCAGCACATACTGGAAATTATATGACAATCTGCAGTGCTGAAATAAGATTTTGTTCTGCACTATCACAAAGTGTTAACTGCTTTGCAAAAAGGTTTGTTTTTCAACTGAATCAATTGTTAAGAAAAGATGAGGGAATTAATGGTATTTACTTGAACTGCAGCATCATGAGAGCTCACTGTTCACTGTTCTGAAACAAAGTCCCAACCAGATGTGCCCCCCTCCCCCTATAATCATTTATATTCACGGCGAGGGAGGAGAGAGGCTAGGTTTGCATTTAGAAACAATAATTTGACAATTCGATGTGTATACATGAAAGTAATAACACAGTATTTTCTCCTTTGAGGTTTTCTGACGCTAAGACATTCTTTCTTTGTAAGGCTGAGCGGAAGTATTATGATTTGACCTTCTTTCAAGTTTGAGAGAGTATCATATGAGCGCTTGAAGTCTTCACTTCCAATGAAGCTTTGAAGAAATGTCTGGCAAGATGTCCAGGTCTCCACTACGATTGTATTTTGTAGGTTTTTACTTTTTTAATTTGTAAATGTTTGGCAAATATAATAACATAGTTACAACATGATGTCTTACACAATCAGTGGATTCTTGAGATTACATACAGAAGAAGGGTTTTGTATAGTTTGAGAATTTTATCAGATTTTCCCAGAACTTCAGTTCATTGTTGCAACATAACCCTGACAATCTAATTATTTATTTTATCAATTTTTTTATCCACATGGAATCAATCTTGCAGAATGGGTTTTACTTACTAAAAATGACTAGGGGTGTGCATCTTCCTTGGTCTAACGATTCGATTACGATTATCATGTCAACGATTCGATTCGATTCCACAGCACATTTTCTAGGGACCTCATTATGATTATGAGGGCTACATTGCGACTGTAAAATGAATAGGATAAAGATGTGTTTTTCTCACTCTTTCACAATCCCACTTGGTACTTTTTAAAGCAAAGTATTTAACAACAATCCAAAGAAGTAGGTAGTAATAATATGCAGAGATTTAATGTTACTTCATATAAATGTAGCTAACATTGCATTGCATACATTACATTACACTACATTATCACAGCGTTATTACTGACCTCTGGTGCTGCTATTTTTATTTCTGATGCTGCTGTTATTAGTATATAATCAGATGTGGGTTGAACTACGCACTTTACAATGCTCCAGCCAAACGACGTTCATGCCACCTCTGGGGTTTTTTTTGGCTCAACTAGTGTAGATGTTTGTGTCTTGTCTTGTAAGTTGATTATTGTAATCTTGTATTGAGCACCATGGGCTTGAGAAACGGCTTTTGGTTCATTGTGTTCTCAATATGTGGACCAGTGACAAAAACAAAAAAAACATGACCTAGCAGCCAAAAAGATCCTGCTCAGCTTCCAGTCCGCAGTCTGAAGAGCAAATGTTAACTAACCAGTGGTGTAGTCTACGTGATACGCAGGTATACGCCATATAACCACTAGGAACAGTCAAAGATTTCCGTATACCCACTTAAAATAGCGCGATGATACGTAACAACATCGTTTTGTGGCAGAACTTTCACACGTTCGTTCATAAGTTCACCCCGTCTGTGTTGTGAAGCTCTGAACTGACGTTTGGGGCTTCCGTGGCCTGGGACTGGAATCTGACCTCAGCTACCCAACAACCACACAGCTGCGTGGCGGTCACTCGGCGCACGTTTGAAATTAGCTAATGTGAATCACTGAAGGAGATGTGAAGCTCGAGCAAACGCAAACGTAAGCCTGCAGCTAAAGCTACTGCCGCTCCGGGTAACTCTTTAGCTGCAGCAGATGACACGAACGTTACAGAGGCTTCTCCGTTGAGGCTGATGCTATCGTAACGTTACCTGGTGAGTGAAATTAGCATATAGGCCTATTAACGCTATCATTAACGGAACTGTAACAGCATTGTTGGTCTATTGAATTGAATATAGAACTAACTAACTAACTAACGTTAATGTGGTGGATCAATGAATGCGGGATACTGTGTGTGTGTGTGTACAGTGGTAGCATGCTTGCTCATGCTTTTAAGCTGATACAGTAACGTTACATAACCTAGTTTGAATGGTTTTTGGAGTGTGCTTGAGAGGATGTGGACCACTTTTGGTGTCCTCAGTGCTAATATCCTGTAATAATTCTGTATGAATGAGTTTTGGTGATAGAACTGCACATAGGCCTGTAATGTAAACATTAAGGTCATCTTTCTTTCGTGCACGGCAGCTGTATATTACAAGGCCTATGTTCATTGTTATTACTGCTACCAATAAGCCTTAGTTTTCCATTATTGTTAATAATAGTTGCAACTTGCACTGTGAAATGTGCATTGAAAATTGCCAGATGATAAAACCAGATCCATATAACATCTAAGGCTAAATGTAGCTGAGTTAGATGGTGATTAAATCTAAACATTACATTTCCACCATAAATTGGTGCAGAAAATGTCTCCAGAATGCAGGAAATTAATGATCAAAATCTCCAGCCCCCCTAATCGTGTATTCATCAATGAATATTTCTTTAAATACTATTAAAATATCTTCTAGTTTTGATCTTGTGACCCCAATATTCTGGGTTGTCACGTCTCGTATGCTAAGTGTTTTGTCACAACCCTAATCTGAGCCCTAAAATGTCCCCACCACTTTTCAACACAAAGTGACTTACCTGTAACTGTCATTGGCTGTTAAAGACTTTGCATTGTAGCCTAAGCAGTCCTTCAGAATGCTCTCTATTATATGTACATGCATACTGTAAGTATTAGTGAGTGTAGTGGTCATCTTCTCCTCTGCTCCGCTCGCTTTCACCATCACCTACTGCTTCCTGCCACGTCGCTGTCCTTTGAAGAATGAGCAGAGGAGGCTAGCAAAGCACTACCATGCTGCACAGTGCATCAGTTAGTTGTGCATAGATTTAATTGATCATGTGATAAGTTTAGTAGCAGCAGTCACTCAATAGACAACTGTCTGTCTGTGCCGAACAGGGAGAACCACACATCTCTGTTGTGTGGGCACCACAGACAGCGAGGAGCTGCACTTCCATTTCCCAGTGACGCCTTTTTCGTTCCATCAACATTGCTTTATCAATTAACCTCTAGATAATTGATTATTGACATTTGTGAATCAATTCATAATCGTCCAAGTCCGCATAACAATGCATCTAAAAATCAGTTATTTTCCACAACCCTAGAAATGACACAATTTGACTAAACAGTTCAGTTTCCTACTTTGCAACAATGACACAGCAAGCAATTTTCTCACGTCCAGTAGTGGTTAATACATTTCAGACAAAACCGCAATCAGTATCACCAAACTGACACACAAAACACCAGAGCTTGCAAATAATAATGTTGTTATTGCAATAGATGTACTATGTATTTTATACTTTTTATTATAAATGTTTTATGATTATGTTACTCTTTTAGCTAAGAACACAGGGTGACACTGAATATGATAAAACTACTATTCTCAACAGCTGTTGAATGTGTCTGGGGAGAAACTGCATGAGACTCTCTCAGGGCTGGGTCACAACAAAATATCGGCCTTTGCACTTTTGGCCCAGAGCGGACCCGTACCAGTACATCATGTTTGCAGTCCCCTTAAATTAGCATACTGAACCCTCTCATGGCCCTGAACAACTAAAACAGTTTACAGAGCAGATGGATGGTTGCATTTATTCCCGAATGGCTAAAATGCAAACAGTCGCCATTGGGCACCTGTTACACCCTGTTACCCTGTTATACCTTAGATAATGTGTATATAGCAAATAAACACCAACATACATTATCATTAAGTGCAACTTCAACACAGAATGTAGAAGCAGTGAAATAATAATGATTGTAGCTATATGTGGGGCAGAGTGTGTTCATCACTGCTTTTCTCACTTTTGTTGATCAGAACCTTTTAAACTATATAGTACACAAACACACTATGACGGTACTGTCTAATTATGGGTTTGAATGTATTTAGTTGCAGAGTATTTTTCTTCACCTCGTTTCATTCTCATTACACCCACTCGGGAAACAGGTTGTTTCATGTCTCAGGTTCTGGTAAACAACATTCTAATTATGCATCTTGCAGTGTTTACAATATCTCCTTTAGCAGATCCCACATGGACCAAAATAATGAACAAACACTAGCTTTTCACTTGCACTATTTTTTACATTAAAGGAGTAAATTGTCTGAGTGTGTCTCACGTCTTCACACACCTCAGGCCCCCTTTGTCAACCCTGTCTCAGTTTATATAGTACTATTTAGGAGAGGTGTGCGAAATAATTGATTTTTAGATGCACTGCGATGCGGACAAATGTCAATGACGGAATGAAAAAGGCATAAATCGGAAATGCGGGAATGCAGCTCCGGATTGTAAACTTAACACATGATCAATAAAATCAATGCGTAACTCATGTTACTGATTTTTCACCTGCACACTGTGCAGCATGTTAGCACTTAGCTAGCGTCCTGATTCTTCAAAGGACAGCTATTTGGCAGTAGGTGACGGTGAAAGCAAGCGGAGCAGACGAAAACATGAGCACTACATTGCAGTCTGGCAGTAAATGTACGTTGTAACGTTATTTAAGTCTGTCTGTCATTTTTACTGGATAAGTTAAGGCAGTTAGTGCTAACGTTAGCTAACATCAGCTAACATCTCTTCTTCAGACTGCGGTCTGGAAGCTGAGCAGGACGATTTTGGCTGCTAGGTCCACATATCAAGTACACAAATAAACGAAATGTCGTTTTTCAAGGACCATGGTGCTCAATACCAGATTACAATAATCAACTTACAAGACAAGACACAAACATGTAACTACACTAGTTAAGCCAAAAAAAGAAACAGAGGCGGCGTGAACGTGGTTTGGCTGGAGCATTGTGCGTAGCCAATTGCGTAGTTTAACTCCCGTCTGAATTTCATTACTGCCTTCTTGTTTGGATTGTTAAAAATACTTTGCTTTAAGAAGGTACCTAGTACGATAGTCAAACAGTAAGAAAAATACATCTTTATCCTATTTGTTTTACAATCACATTGTAGCACTCAGTAATTAGGTGCCCAGAAATTCCCACCCTTGAGGTGATGCATTGAGATATTGTATTGTATCATTGACCTGTTATTCGTAATCGAATCGTGAGACAAGATGCTAATTTGTATTTTACAATATGTTTTGAGGAGACATGGTGGCCTTGCTGGAGGCAGGGGTACTGTAACATAATTAAAAGACAGGTTGCTGCTGATATAGAACAGAGCAGCTGGCCAGCTCTTAACTATTAAGAGCAGAAGCATCAAGCTTAACAGCTACTGGTTTGTCAGTGTAATTGAACTAGTTACTCACAAATTACAAAAATTAAATAAACTGTTTTAACAAAGAAAAGTGATTCATTTCATGAGATATTATGCTGAGCTCTGAGCCGAGGTTAAGTTGGTGTTCTGTGTGACTAATGCCGCATTCAGACCAACCGCGAATTTTCGCCTTACGACGCTTTCCTCATGTGAGTACATTTGCTGCAAGTGTTCACACACAACGCGAGAAGGCGATTTTAATGCGATAAGGTGAATAAACACAATTCGCCATTACTAGAACTGTATGAACCCAAAGTAAACATTTTGCTGTGATTAAATAGCAATAAATGGATTAAACTGATGCTAAAATAACTACAAGTTGATGCAGATTTGTTAAACATATGAATTCATGCTTTGTCAGGTCTGCCAACAAGACAGCACGACAACAACTTCTAAAATGTTTGTTTTCTCCCCCGCTCTGCCCAGACCTCTCCAACGCTCTGAAGCCTTGGTGACGTACGGACAATCTCAACACTGATAGGCTATCGCGACTCTGCGTCATACGACTTCTTTGCTTGAGTTGAAAATAGTTAACTCATGTGAATTCCTTATGGTGCTTTCACACCAAACGCGAATCGAGCGTTTGGGGGTCGAGTTTACATACAAAGTCAATGCAAAGACGCGTAGAGCCGCGATTTCCAGTCGGGCGGCGCGAAGCGACGCGAAGTGGG